>VZRI01011910.1:166336-216584 GCA_013397515.1 Upupa epops
GCCGTGAGCCCTCGGGGAGGCACCGTCACCGCATCGGGTGGGGGCAGCGCGGTCGCCGAGGACCGGGGAGGCGGTGGGGTGCAAACGCCCGCTCGCCGTCCGAGACCCGGTGGGGAAGGAGTTGGGGGAGAGCCGCTCCCGGGGTGGCGAAGTTTCTTCCGTTTGTCCCCTCTGCCTTTGGAGGTACCTGTTTGTGTAATAACGGGCGGTAACGCTTTGGCCGGGGGCCCCGCTCTGCTCCCGGTGCCTGCGGGACCGGCTGCTGCCGCGGTCTATATAAGGAATTCGCTTTACGTTTCAGTGCCGAGGGCTGCTGCGGGGCCGGTGCTGTGTGGCCCCCCCGCCCCAGTCTCCCCCGGCGGTTCGGGCGTTACTTTAAGCTGTGTGTGGAAGGTACGCGGAGCGGAGGGGAATAAACGCTCGCAGCAGCCGCTCTCCTAGTCAATTTCTGGAAAATCGAGAAGTAGTCGGTGGGTCGCGCCGCGGCTCCTCGCAGCGGGATGCAAAGCCGAGAGGTTTTGTAACCTTCCTTGGCAATTTTAGGTTTTATGTGGCATTTCCTGCGCGGGGTCACGGACAGGGAGGCTCTCGCCTGCGATCTGAGATGTTTCCAGGCGCAGAGAACGGGCTCCGAAATAGATCGGAGTCACGACCGGTGCTTCTCCTCGCCAGCCCTCGCTGGTGGGGTCGTAACGTGGTGGCTAATAACAGCCTTTGCAGGGGCTATCGACTTGATCTGATTGCTTTCAACTTAGGCAGGGCTCTTCTTATTTTTGTGCTGCGTGCATTTCCTAGCGGAGTGTTTTTCTGTTTGCACGCTGGCGTTATTAATTCCTTGTCCTAGCCTAAATATTTATATTTAGCTTACGGTTTGGCTGTGCTAAAGGTAAGTTTGGAAAGTGCTTTTCTCTTTTACCTTATTAAAAATGTTGATCGGAGAAAGGGGCTTTTCTTGTTGCTGACGACATGTGTGTGACATGTGAGTCTGAACCACCCAGCGTCTGTGCAGGAGCTGTAAACATGTTTACCTGAACAGGAAAGAAAATGGATTTTTCTGTTGAAGATCCAGTGATACAAATATCACACTCTCAGAGCATATCAACAGATGACTCGAGAGAAATTTTCTGCAAGCCTAGCTTTTGAAATCGACAGGGAAGAGATTCTTGATCGCTGCAGCAAATGGCAACTTGTGCAGGTAGAAAAAAAAAGATGGTGTTTAGTTTTCTCCTGCATGCATGTCAGCCCCCTCCTGTCTGCTGCTTTCATTCTCAAGGGAGGGATTTATTTACCACACTTGCTGTCAGTGTTTTTCCTTTGTGCTTAATATTAGAAAACCAGATTGGAGGCTGTTTAGCACAAAACGTTGTCTGCAGTGTGTGTCACTCGAAGAAAACAAAAGGTGTCTAAGACTGTGGTGTCATTCCAGGTACCTTTCATCTTCATTACTTTTGGACCTCATCGCTGTACTCTTTTCATTATAAAAGGCTCTGCGTCTCTGTCAGCTGGTTCTGCAGTGTAGAATACAGCGTGCCTTGCTTTAGGCTGGTTTTCGTTCCTTTTTTTGAGGAATTAAAACCAACTTAAGTCATTGTGCATTGAAGCATCAGGATCAGTTAGATAATAGATTCTGGATAATAGAGATTTCTCAGCAGTGGGCTTATGTTTGACTTGCAAATGCTTACTAAAGAAAATGGGGAGAAAAATGTTAACCCTTCACCTTTGAAATAAGTGAGAAATTATTTTTTGAATCTCTAAATGTACTCTGCTTTCATAGGTATCCTCTGCTAATGAGAGATCAGCATCCAGGAGATGCTTTAGCAAGTGGCTCGTTAGTAGTGCATACTAAATCAATTTAATGCAGTTCTGGTTGCCTTTACCCCCAACTTTTGCCCAGAATGCGAGATGATTGAGGATTGCAGTTGAATTCCTGTATGCCATTCAACAACAGCGGGCTATGGCTTTGAGTCGTGATACTGTTTACTCTTTCCTCTGTTTGTGTTGATAACATAGCTGGTACAGTTTCTACTGTCAGCTTCTGCTTTTTATTTTTTTCCCTTCCCTTTCTCTGTTTGGGAACCAGGGCTTAAGGATGCTCTCCTGATGCATTAGCTGTAGCTGGAAAGGCAGTCTTGCCTTCTTAACTCTAGAGCTGGTTCCTTTTCCACTTTGTTTATTGGCCCATACACGAGATCACTAATAGAGCTGATTGGTGCTGCCACTAAAGCCTCCACTTACAGGAAAATCTGGTGCTCTGTACCTGAATGAAGCTGTCCTGTGCCATTGACCTTACCTGAAAACATCTACTGCAGAAGAGGTGTTAGTGAAACGCTTGGATGATAGCAGCATCCTTACGCATTAACAACATAGCGCTGGTTGGGAGTCTCTCTCCCTGTGTGCCTTTTCCCCATCTTTTATTGAGAAATGAGGAGCGAAGGGGGATGTGATTGGCTTGGGGTTTGGTTTTTTTGGCCAGTCATCTGCATTGCCACACAATGCAAATCCTGTGTGAACTTTAAATAGATTCTGTATCAGCTAGGGCTTGTTTTGTTCTGAGCTGGCTTGCAGGATATGGATTCGTGGCTTTCTTAGCATCTCTCGTATATTATAAGGTGGTCTTGATTTTTGGTTTTAGTCCTGCTGCTTAATAATGGGCCTTGCTTTTAAGCAGTGCTGTGAGGCTAGTAAAAAAGGCAAAATACTTAAAACTCTTCTTTAATGGTAAAAAGGCACGCAATGGGCAACTCTGCATGTTGTCAGGTCTCTTTGAGAAGAGGGCATGAGACGGGCCTTCTGGTTTTTACCCAGAAGCTTATACAGATATGCTTCTTAGGGCACTGCTTTGCTGCTCGTATTTCCTCTCCCTTTTATTAGATAATAATTTTGCATAAAGTTTTCTGTTACAAAACACAAATGTGAGAAGATCCCGAGTGCCTTTGAGCAAGGTGGAAGAATGTTGAGTCTGTTAGCTCTAAGATGCTAACTACTGGCAGGATGTCAGGTGTCAGTGACATTTGGGAGACAACGTTCCTTGTTGTGCCTCTCTTCTCTTGTCCCCCTCTCCTGTTTGTTTCCCACCAGGTACAGTGTTTTCACTCCAGTATTAGTTTAAATTTGCACTTTGGGACTTGGGGAATGTAGCCAGAGTTAAAATTCCAGGCACAGTGAACAGGTCTACATGGATAAGTGAATTAACTGTTGGAGTCCAGGGACATCTTCTCTCCTATAAACAAGTATTACTTGTGTTTTAATGTTAACTACTGAAATATAATGTCAAGAGACTTTTTAAACACCATTATCTCTGTTTTTCTCTCACTAACCAGTGCTTGTTATTTTAACAGTTGTAAAGCAGTGTGTTTGAAGGTAATTAGCTACCTGAGGCAGAGTCATCTTTTCTTAAGGTCATTAGTTGCCTTAAAGGGTTTCCTTAGCTTGTAGAGCTGGTGAGCGTGTGACTGAAACAGTGGATGGAACTTTCTCTTTGACTCTGGCCTCCCTGTGATAGCGGTGTCACTCAGAGGGATTTTTGTAGTTAAAAGTCTGAGGATCTACCTTCTACGAACGCAGCCTGCACTTTCTGTCGAACATTTTCTATTATCTCAGTATCCCTCCCCACTGAGCCTTTCTGTGGGCTTGGGGTTCCCATTAATACTGGTGTTAGTCAATTCAGTCAGGCCCCTGGTGTCTGTAAACAAGGGGGAAGGAGTTTTCCAGCCATTTTCTCCCTCCTTCCCACTGGGATTCAGGTGGTGGTGTTAACCTGTCATTTCTTCTTTAAGAAGTTTTATGGTGGTGTTGGAAGAGGCTGGAGTAATCTAAAGTGAAAATGGTGAGTGCAGTGCCTTTCTTCGTGTGGAAGCATCCGTTTTAATAGGGTTGGAAGTGCCAGCGGGGGGGTGGCAGACATTTTTTACGTGCATGGGACTCAACGACTGCATTCAATAAATAAACCCAGGTTTTGAGAAGCTTAGGTTGTGGGCTCCTTGCTATTTTTGTTTGATAAATGACTTACTAGCCACTGCTTGTTGTTGCAGGGGAAGCTGCTGGAACTGTAGTACCTGGCCATGTGACTCTTAATGAGTGAATTTAGAAGTAGGATTCTTATTTACCAAAAACATCAAGTCTTTGCTTTCAGCTCATTAGCTGTTTGTAGTCATTTCAGAACCGCTGTGATATTGCAAGCTGATTGGAATATGATGCACTCTGTTGACTACAAATCCAAGGAGTTGTAGTGCATGGTACGACTCTGCAGGTCGTAAAGATTCTGCTCGTGATAGGCTTCACACATGTACCCACCAGCTCCAGAAACGGAAGTCTGGTTTTATGTAGGCACCGGTTTTCAAAGTGCGTTTTCAGATGAACTTTAAAGCGCTCGGTGTCTGCATTCCTCAGGTTCACTCGTGTTTACCTGTTTTTTCCAAAAGGGCTCATCAGGCAGGGTTTGCTCTGTTGTAAGCAAGGTCTGGCTCGCATCTGAGGTCTCAAACTCTCTGGTGCTTCATTCTGGTGACTATAATAGGCCTGTTATTTTTGAGAACCACATTCTCTAGTGACTTACCCGAGGTCACACAGGAAGTCCATGGCAAGACTGAGTCCCAGTCCATTTTTAATCCTTGGGCCTACCCTTGCATTTGGCTTGATCTAGAGCCTTAAAGAGAAAGAATAGCTTTGTTATTTGTCAGGCACTTGTCGTTTCAGTTTAAGTATTTAAGCTGTTTTGTGTTTAATGTGTTGACATACTTGTACTTTCAGCAAACAAGGGACAATATGTAAACATCTTCTCTCTTTAGGCATTTTTAGATAGCATCACGATAGTGTCTTCCCTGTCTGTGTAGTTAGATGTAATGGTGTGCTGAGGAGTTGTGCCTGGTGTGTTTTGTGTTCCCAAATCTTAAGTTCATTGCTATGTAGGTACACAGTGAAAAACACAGCTGAGGGTATTAAATAGCTTGAGACCTACACCATTATCATCAACATCTCCGCTTCCATGTGTGGGCTGTTTAGAGACTGTTTTTAAGAGGGTAACATCTGAGCAGAGATGATTTAATCAGGTATTGGTTTTGCTGGGAGGAAACAGCTAAAGAGGAGTTGGCGCGCAGTTGGTATTTCTAATATTTGAAGATGGCTGCTGGGTGAGTGAAGTGTTAAGTCCTCTTTAAAATTTCCCCAGAAATTCATAAATTAACGTCAGACTTGGAAGGTCTGCTTGGCTGGGACAAACACCTGTCAAGTCTAGGTTTCACCACTGCTACCATCTGTCACAGGGGGTGGCTGCTGCTGTGTCAGAGACACGTGGGAAGTGGCTGTGGGTGCTGCTTCTGCCTGGGGAACGTGGACAGCGTGAGGTGAGGCAGGTGTGGAGAGGCGTCTGGGACCCTCGTTAGTGAGGGTCTCTAGCTAGCTCTAGTTGTGAGATGATGATGTGGTAGAGGAGTTGTGACAGGGACACTGTTGTTGAGGTAAATGTTGGACATAGTTAATTTTTAAAAATCAACAAAAATCTAGAGAGTGGAGAGGTGTGCCTGCAGGAGTGGGTAGGGGTGCATGGGCAAAGCAAACAGTGTCTCTAAGCTGGGGGGAGGATGGAACGGGGGGGTAGTCTGCTTCTCACTGCAGGTCTAATACTTTATTTCTGATGCACCTTGGGGACCTTCCAGGGAGCGATGATCTCACATGGCCAACCAGGGACTGGACTCAGAGAGGAGATGACTTTGACCTCCGTTGACTAGACGGTGCTTTTGGGTTGTCGGGAGATTGTGTAGGGGAGTTTGTGTGTGCAGCTTTTTGTAATATACTTTCTGCTTCCATGTTAGATTGTTGAATTTTCTAAACCTCGCTAAGCCCTTCCTCTGCTCTTCCAACTGAGTCACTTTCTTCAGCTAATTATCAAGTGTGTTGCAGGTTTTGTTGGCTTTTCTGGCTGCCTGTTCCCTATCATCTTATTTTTAAGTTATTGGAAGGCGTAGCAGAAGTTGGACGTCTTTAAAAAAACCTGTTCAGTGCTGCAGACTTGTAATCTTTGCTTGCCTCCTCCTTTCAAAGAAGGTCTGGGGTTATTTTCAGCTTTTCCTTTGTGCTGAGTTGCAGTAATCAATTTGTCCCTTTCTTGCATAGATAAGTAGTATTCCTCTGTGGCAGCTGAGGAAACGGGGAGGCCCGGTCAAGTCAAGTGAGACTTGATGGTTAAAATACTGACTACAGTCAAACGCAGCATAGCTTTGTAAATCCATTTCAGTACTGAGAAAAATACTACCTACGTTATCACAGTATGTAAGCACCTTTCAGGCTCTAAAAATACATGTACTGGGCCTATAGATCTGGTTCCTTGTGTGTGTACCTGTTAGCTGGATAGGTGGTGGTAGAGCAGGAAGGAGAAACTTGTAAAGTTTATATCTTTATGCATGGAGCAGCCCCAGGCAGGGCTTCAGATGTTTGAGTCAATTAGTGCTGAACTTACTAACACGAGTTCTTTAGATTTCCATCCCCAAAAGAACCCCACACAGGGAAGAAAGCTTGTTTTACTTTGCCTTGCTCTGTGCTTGTGTCTGATGCCGTTACTGTAATGTAACTATCTCTTATTTTAACACACTTTTTCAGAGCAACAGAAGTTAACTAAAAATATGCTTTCTCATCTTTGAGAAGTCAGTACTGTTTGAAAGCAGGCTGTTTCAGTTCTCTCCTTTTCAGCTGTCATTCCCAGCTGTCACAGTCTCCTTGATGTGAGGACTTTACCCATGTTGTTGCAGAGCACTTTGGTTAACAGCTGCTGTCGCAGGAAGGGTAAACCTGAAAACTGGCATCCTTTATGGCTTCCCTTCATAAAGGTTTGCTCTCTGTTTGATGGCATCTTCCTTGTTGCTTTGCCTTCAGTATGTTCCACCTATCCTATTTTTGAAGTGCTGTGTAAAGCAAATGAACGTGTGTAACGGTAACTATTCTTCTGCATCTGTTGGGGGGCTCAATTGGAACTGAGGGGAGAGAGTAAAAAGAAATCCTGTCCTGTGCTGGGTTTACATTCCATCCTGTCCAATTAGGATCAGTAAGTATGAGTAGCAGTCCTGCTTGAGTGAAAGGATGTATAAAACTACTATAAATACTGAGAACCCTGTATGCTATCGCAGTACATCAGAAGCAGAAGAAAAGCCTCTACCTTGAGGACATCATACTGTGTAATTAGATGGTTCTTTTAAGTATGATTTTTGAATTTGATGCAGCTACCCTCTTTCTGCAAGCTCTTCCTGGCTTTTTGCAAGTCAAGCATTAGATCAGAAGCATTGCAAGAGCTGCCAAGAGCAAAGAGGAGAAATGGATTGCAAACCTGGCCTTTCACTGTAATTCCAAGTGATTTCAAAGACAAGGCTTGAAATGGGGGGGCTGAGGGAGAGGGAGTATGTTTACCTGTGAACTAGCGTGCCTGTGCTCATTGGGATCAAACACTGCTTAGGCCAGTGACGCTAGGAAACGCCTTCTGTTACCGTGATAGGTGATGTTTTCATCATTGCAGCAAACACCCACCCTTTGTCAAGTTGTGACTGGCAACTGACTGGCTGAGGTCAGTTGTCTGCTCAGTTCTGTGGAGGCATCTGTCCGGAGAGTGTGCGTGCAGAGTGAAATTACAAAACACCCCAAGTGTGGCATGGTTGAAAAAGGCTTGGGAAAATGGTCTGGAACAGTGTAAGTTAAAGAACAAAAACCATCCTACTAGTTACAGGGATTAGGTTGGTTTTGCTGAATGGGTAGATTGAAGAAGCAGGTAGTGTTTTTTCTTAACATCTCTCTCTCCATCTGGAATCTCTCTTAATGCCCAAACGCATAAGGGAAGTGAGTTGTCCCTTTCTCCTCGGTGTGCTTGGTTTTAAACAGTTTTCTTCAATGCCTTGAGGAATTCCTCCTTGTGTCACGTCGGCTGTGTGTTAGATTTTCTTCCTTATCACCTTCCAGTCCATTTTTTCTCTAAGCACATGACTTACAGCAGATAGCTTACAGGAGAAGTTCTAGACTGGAAGAGGAGGGCTCTGCTCAGACTCTGTTACCTGTTTAGTTGGAGTCTTTCCATAGCCTTTCCTTTTTTCTCTAGTGTTCCTGATACAGCTCCTCAGTAAAACCAAACGAAAAGGGACTAGTCATAGTACTACTGCTTTCGTTCTTACGGTGGTGTTCACAGGAAGGACCTAGGTACAGTTGGCCCTGCAAAGAGCATGTGTTGGTGAGTAAGGACTGTGAAGCGGATTTGGAGCTGTAGTGCCTGGTTTCCTTCCCTGCTGCTGTCCCTTCCCCTTCCTTGAAAAGAGCTTTCGTTTGAAAAGCTGAGGTGTGGTCGTTGGGCATATCTGTTCAACTTCCAGTAATTTTTTTGCTCACGGCTGAACTGTGCCAGAATTGCATATGCAAATGTAAGGGTTTTGCCCTTTTCTTACCTTGCATGCGTGGGAGAGAAGGAGTAGGGTCAGGAGTACCGACCGGGATGGTGCTGCTCTTGAGGAGGTGCTGCAGATGACCACAGGAGAAAGTATTCATCCTGCAGGAGAAGACTTGTGGGGGACTTCAGAACGCCTGACTCCAAGCAACAAGAAAACTCTCTTCTGGCCAACTTTAAACTTGAGAGAGGAGCAGGTTGTTGGTCAAATCATTAAAATATATCCAGATAGGTTATTACATCTGCTGTGTGTTAGGAGTGACTTTGTATTTACAGTAGGAATTTGTTGTGTAGGCATACATATCGATGAGATTATTTGAAATAATAAATCAGGCTGGCTTGAGCGTTTCCTGTAGTAACACAAGGTAAACTCCTGTTGTTCATCAGTGTTGTAGTCACACCAAAACTACAGCAACTAACTCAAGGGGAAGGACTGTTAATGATAAGGCCTACCTTTTGTGTTTTCCAGATTTCAAGTTGACTGATCTCTAGGGTTTCAGGAACATAGTCTATGTCTTGCAACAAGTAGTGGAAGTAAGAGAGAATCAGGTGTATATAGCAGAATAGAGACCTTCCTGCATGGAAGTGCAATAACTGAAACAGAAATGGGAAGCAAGCTTGAGTTGGTTGGTGTAGCGTAGGAAAAGGGAAGTAGTTCCAGTGGCCCATAATGTGCTGTAACACGCCACCGTTCCCTGTGTTTCACCACATGATCTATCATGCCTTCAGGGAGCAGCCTGCGTAGCTGATATGATAGCTTGTGCCTTAGCCTGTGTGTGACTAAAACTAGTGGCAGGCTCTCTCTCCATGAGCCTCCTCACTCGGGAGGGACAAGTTTGTTAACAGACTTAGCTGAGTAACAGCAGAGGGTTATGATCCTGACAGAAAATTCTTGTGAGGTGCTTGATGCAAACTGTTGCCTGTGGATCCGATGCTTAATTTCTTTATTGCAAGTATTGTTTGCCACTCTGCTGAGATGCTTTTCTTCAGAAACAAAACAAGGCAGCCAAGCACTCCAGAAAATACAGGTGTTTTCTTGAATTTGCCTCGAGAGTTGCAGGCTTTCTCCACTTAATTATGAGATGTCTTTAAAAACTTAAATCACAGAGCTCCTTGTGCAGTGTGATGTGGAAATCTCTTCACTGCACTTCATTTTTGCATCTGTGTAGTGACATGATAGCTTGGGATACAGGAAAAAAGCCTTATTTTCTGAGCAGGTAGGAAAACAGAAGTGCTGGGATTGAACACCTGGTGATGTCTTGCTCTGGACGTTTACAGCTGCTTTTGTTTAGGTCTTATTTAATCTTCCTAATTTTTTGCTCTTAATTTTTGAGCATTTTGAATGTCTTTTACAGTAAATCCTCTGAGTAGAGAGATGTTCCGATGTTCTACTTACTGAATAAAGCTAGGTATGTGCCTGAACATATCTCAATACCTGTCCTGCTGAAGCTTTTTTTTAAAGACATTAAATTTATCCCTGGCCTGTCTGCCTTTGAGAACTCACACGTCTTTTTTCAACCACTGGAGCGTTAAGTAGGACTGCAACGAGATGTGTGCCTTACTGGTTCTTGGGTCTACTCTTGAAACATTTAGTAGCTGGAGTATGTGTACACATGCACAACCATGTATGCTGTTTTCCTGCCTTTTTCTTTTGTCTGTCAAGCTTCTGGCTGATAGCAGATTAGCCATCTGAATGTGGGCAGAAAAGAGTAATGGGCTGTACAAAACGCCTGAGGCTTCTTGCCTGCAATAAAATGACTCCATTATAAAGCAAAAAATGACAAGGCTGCCACGGAGGATATCTGTACTGGGGAGATGGAGAGAGTAGCCTTTGGTTTATGATCGCGTTAATGAGTGTAAAATAAACTTGATTTTTTTTCAGCTGTCAGGAGCATTCCTAGGTGTTTTGCAGACTAGGGCTCAAGATCCTTCTAGCAGGAAGATAGTGGTCAACTATATGACTGAGGTACCACTTGCTATTCCTGATGGCTGTGTGTGTGTGTGGGGAAAGCAATAGCATGGCATCACAGTAATAATGAGGCTGGAGAAGACCTTAGAGGTCATCCAGTCCATCCGAAATGGTGGCTCAGTGCACCATGCAGGTGTATTCTGGGTTATTATTTCCTTTCAGTCTCTTATTTCTGGTGTTTTGATGAGTTAGAGGCTTATGTAACCTGCCCTGCGGAGTTGTCTTGGGTTTGTTAAGTCTTTTGGAAGATGTAATAATGCAGATTTCAAGGAAACTGGGCCAGGAACATGGCTGACAGAGAGAATCCAGATGTTGCAGGACTCTGATCCAGCTCTCTACAGTTTTATAGAGGCACAACAAGCACAGCGGCATCAAAACCAGCTATGAATCCTATCGAGGTTTTTGACAGCTCTACTTAACCACTGTAAGTCTGGTGTTGAAAAACAAAAGCCCTCTGTTATTTACAGTAGGTTGTGTCTGTAAGAACTAGTGGCTGTTCTTGCCCTCCTAACTTCCTGTTAGAGCTTCTGAGAAGACACTTGTGCTTGGTTGATGACACACAACCTTTAAGAGGCACTGCTGCTTATGTGTGTGAAATGCATCTGTTTGACCAACAGCTTCTGAATAGTGTGGGCCTCCAAGCTAGCTGGAGGTAGCTTGTCCCACTAGCTTCAAGTTCCAAGGCAGCATAACACAATTCAGTGTGTAGAGCATGAAGGAATTGTGGAAAAACATGCAAGACCTGTCCTAAAATGCTTGATTTTTAGTTCTCGTAACTGATGTTTGCTGGCTTGTTTGAGTTGGATCACTGTGTCGTTGTGGATACAACATAATGGACTCGGGAAGCCTGTGCTGCTGCAGCAAAATGTACTAACTGCAACTTGTAATAAATACAACTGGATCACTGTTTGAGTAATCTTTGTGGTGGTTTTCTCATCCTCTCAGCTGCTGCCAGGTCTCAGTGTGCCTGGTCTGAATAAAAGTATTCCATATGTTTATCGGTGTCCCTTGATTTCCTCTTATCTGTGCTTTATATTCTCCAATCTCTTGCACTGATTTTAAGGGAAAATCCTTCCTCAAAAAGGATGCTGTTCATACTTTCTCTCCTCTCCCCAGTAAAACGTTGTCCAGCTCCATCCCTGCTGCCTAAGGAAATGGTCACAACTGAATGATTTGGAGGCTGAGTTACCCTGCCCCACAGATGCTGCTCCCTTCTCAGCAGTATGAATTCACTTTACCTACATTTTTGTGTTGCAGTTCAGAATTGTTTCCATGATAATAACAGCTTTTTATGGCGCTCAGTTGAAGGAGCTGGTGCTAAAACAAAAGCTTAATCAACTGTCTAACAGCGGGTAGTCTGTAGATGGTGACAAATAGAACGTGCTTCCAGTTGGGTTAGAGAGACCTGTTGGGGTTTTCTCTGTCCTTCCCCATGTGACTGCTGTGATCCACAGTGGGAAGCTGCTAGTTTCCAGAGTGACGAGTGGAAAGGGAGGTGCTCACCGACCTGTAAAGCTAAGACTTGAGTAAAAACAAACTAAACTCTTCTCTGTGGGTTGGGAAAAGGTAGCTACACACTTTACCAGTCTTTTGGCATGTGTGACTTAATTGCAGTATGTCAGGCAGGAATGCAGCTATGGGAAGTCCCATTTATTAGTGTGGATTAAATACAGACCTAGTCTTAGATTTTTGTGTTTAATCCCTTCTATTGAGGAAAAATATTGCTGCCTTGGACTGGTCTGGCCTGCTTCCACTGTCATGTCACCTCAGCTCCCCAAATCTGTCCTGAAAACCAGAGAATATCTAAGACAGAGTGGTAAAAGAGTTGAAAGCTGCATTTAACCAGAAGGAAACAGAAATATGGGCTTATTATCTGAAAGCTGTGTTACCTACGAGTTTAGCTTGCTGTTTTCAGTGCTATTAGGCTAGAACAGTGGATTAGGTGGCTCAGATACCATTGCTGAGGGAAGTTTGCAGGAGTGAAAGGATCAGTGCTAAATTATGTCAAACATTCATAGGGAGTTTTGTGGGGTGCACAGTGGGCCCAAGGAACAACTTACCCTTCTTGCTTCCTCAAGTTGTGTGATTTCTCTTAATCAGAGGCGAGCAATAGGGTATGTTGGCTGCCTGACCGAGCTGCAGGCCATCTCAGGGTGTTCCTTTTGGATGAAATCAGTGCAGCCAGAAAAATACTGAGAACTTAAACTGAGCCTTGGACCTGCTGCTTTGAAAGTAAACCGTTAGCTGGTGCGGTCCTCTATTTGTAATGCACTGTAGTACAGACCTAGTACTGACAAACAGGGTTATCCTTCTGTTTTTAACAGCTTTTGGCTTGATGCTTAAGATCACTTTGTAGTTTCTTGTTGGCAAGGTCTAGCGCAGCTGGGCTGGAATCCTTAGCTTGGGACATCATAATTGTAGCTACAGGTAGCGGTGTGGGGAAGAAATCTCAAATCTGAAATCCAGATTTTCAGGTGTAATTCAGAATATTTATCACTGGGTTTAACTCCATGTGCTTAGATTTGTCCAGCGTGTTAAAAATGCTGTCTCTCGCTGGTTGTAGTGAGACAGAGATAGCCAGATCTTAATCTCTCCCATGTAAAATAGTAAACACGTGCACTATGAAATGGCAGGAGGCCTTGTACAAGTAAAGGTGCAAAGCTTGACACTGAAAGGTGTGGAGGATGTTGCCTGGTATCCTTCCCCCAGTTCTACATTCGTTAATCCTGATGGCCGACCTGTGCCTTGGGCTTTGACAAACGCATGGCTGTTCATGACATCGCTGTTGCTCCCGAGTTCAGCCTAGAACAAAGCAGGTGCCTCAGTTTTATGTCTGATCTTTCCATAGATGAAACAAGAGTGTTTCTGCAGTAGAAGAATTAATGTATGTGCTTTTGTTATCTTAGAGCAAGAGGAAACAACATCAAGATGTGCTAAGGAAGATGTAGGTTGGACATCAGGAAAGGTATCTTTCCTGACTGCTCAGGTATGGGAGGAGGCTGCCCAAGGACGGGGTAGTGTTGCCGTCTCTGGAGAGGCTCAAATGTGTAGATGTGGCCCTGGGGAACAGAGTTTAGTGTGTTGTGTTGATGGTTGGACTTGATGTCGGAGGTCTCTTCCAGCCTTAATGATGCCATGACTCACGTACTTACTATTTGTTGCCATCGTTTCTATGTGGCGTAAGCGCTATATGAATCCTGGTTACTCCAGATCTGTGGGGTTTCTTTTCTAGGAATAGAACAGAGTCATTAGATGTGCTTCAGAGATTAATGTTAAGTAGCCTCATGCTCTTTTCTTATCCTGAAATCTGGTAGTTACTATGAAAAATCAAGGCATGGGTACAGTGCTGTTTTCTGTCCTGGGTGAGGTGGTCGTTTCTGTCATGCTATCTCATCCAGCTGTTCTAAAACTTCAAGGTTATTAAGATGTGTGGAACTACAGTGAGCTTTCATCATCTTGCTTCCTCCTCTTCCAAGCCAGACTTATTTTAAAGAAGGGGGAAGAAAACCACTACCAAAAAAACCCCCAAATTGATGTTTTTCAGCTTAAGCAAGGCTTATGATTAACTGTGCTGAAATGATGTGGATGGGTTTGGCCTCTTGGAGCAGTTCACACAGCTCTGTACAAACCCCTGTGACTATTGCAGTACCTCAGTGGACACTTAGAGTGGCAAACTCTTTAACTGAGTGACTTGCAAAGGTTGAAATGCAGATCTCGGGAGATCAGCCTGTCGTCTGTGAGAACAGGGGGTGTCAGGCTCTGCTTTGGAGGAAGCACATGTCCAAAACTGTTCAGATTTATGCTCATGAGCTTGTCCTTGTATTTCCTTATGGTTTCTGGGAGATCACAGCATGTTGACAGCACTGCCTCGGCTGCTGTTTATTATATCCAGTTTTTCTAAGGGCTTGCATTGGATGCTTGTTGGTTTGGCTCTTGGGTTTTTTCATTTAGTTTCATCCCTCTGTACCTCAGCTTCCTGGACTATCTGGTAGCCGTCACAGCCATCTGCAAAACTTAGTATTTTAAAACTAACAAGCAGTTGCACCTACGTGGGAAATCCATTCGCTTCCATGGCGTGATGGAACAGGAGGGATTTCCATAGTACCCTGAACACAAACTGGTAGTCCGTAGGAAAGCAGTGTGCTCTGTTCCCACTGAGGGATGAAATGGATCTGGAGAGAAATGAGTCCTGACTTGCCTTATGACACATGTTTTGATCCTTGTAGTATCATGTGAGAACAGTTTTTCAATCATCTCTCCTGTTCCCAACTCTCTTTAGAAGTGTGTCCTTGCTTTTGATGGGTTTCTCTGTTTCTGCAAGCAGGGTTCTCATGGAAAGCCTGTTACATCTGGATTTCCATTCAGGTGTGATGTCTCTGGAAAAAAACAGTCTTGGTGATTACATCAATCTGTTTAAATTGGGAATTTAGTTGTCCATGGGGGAAGGGTGCAGGTAAAGAAATCATACTGGAAATCTGAGGCTAGAGGGGCACATTTTCTTAAAGCCATCTTATGGCTGCTTCAAGGGATTATTTTTTCCCTGCTTTTTAAAAGAAAAGGCTTGCTTTTGCTCAAACATCATCTCAATTGATGCCTCAGTGTATGAGATAAGAGCATGTAATGCAGCTAATTACCCCAGACTAATGGCACGCATCCAGCTAAGCATGGCTGTCTTGCTACTTCCTTGGGTAGCAGTCGGTTGTGGGTCCTGTATTTTTAGTTACGAAATTGTATGTCTTTGGAAACAACAAGGAGGAGCAGCTGCTTTGTGGCAGATACACTCCAGTGCCTTGGCATGGGAACTAGAGGTAGTACTAGGTGATGCTGACATCCTGCCGTTCAACTTTGGGGGCTGCTAACGAAGCGACAGAACCAGGTCGTCTTGCCAGCAAGCGCAGGATCACAGAATCATCAGAGTTGGAAGTGACCACAATAGATCATCAAGTCCAGTGCCCCCACCAAAGCAGGACTGCCTAAACGTCCCATTTGGAAACCACCCCCTGTAGTAAAGGGAGGCTTCAGCCTCTCTGCTGCGGGAAAGGTCTATTAATGTCGACTGCTGGCAGTGTGCTGTGTTGTGTGCAATGCTAAAGACATGGAGTTTACCTCGGAAAACACTGCCCCAGAAATGCTGGCTTTTAGCAAGGAGACCTCTTCATCTACAGTAAAAAAAACCCTAACAACTTGTCTGCTGAGCTGTGACCTGTTTTGGAGCGAGTCTTGCAGCTTGCTGATTCAACAGCTGGGTTTACCACTGTGCTGCCGTAGCTGAGAGCAAGCTTCACAAAGGCTTGGGAGGAACGTGTTTGTTTTCCTGCACTGCTGTTTTTCAGTAGGCTTTTGGTTGTTGCTTTCCCACTCTTAGTAGCCCAGAAGCTGCCCACCCTAGGACTGTTCCAAGTTCATTTCTAATGTAGTATTTCTAATTCTTCTTTCAACATCATTGGTGACGGTTGGAAGACTTGAGTAATATTTGATAAACTGAGAAAATCAATGGAAAACTATTAAATAAAGCTTTTGGAGTTCACTGGTCTAGGGAAGTGATTTAACTGTGAATTTTTCCCTGCTTGAATCAGCTGGTCAACCTTAAATTTGGTAGAACAAAACTGTTCTGCCTTTTATTCAAGGGAAAGGCATATCAGTGCTTTGTTCAGACCTGCTTTCTAATAACCGTACAATATTAGGATTAATTACAGGATGAGTTCAAGAATTTGTATAAAAAGGAACTTGATTTGTCTTTACTAGGTGGGATGGTGCCAGTGGTGAGGATTAAACGTTCTTGTGAGTTGAATTTTGCTAAACGTGCTGTGAAATATTGTTGGCTGGCACCAACTATATGTCAGTGTCTGCGGTGATGGAGGTTTAAACCAGTTCATTTTAAATCCTAGCAAGCAGCAGCTGAAACGGTGCCGAGTGACCTTTGACATAGGGACCCATGAATGCCCCGAGTATGATTTCACTTTCACCGTGTTCTTTGTGAATCTGAATGCTTGTCAAATCAGATGTGTGTTTAGACCTTTTCAATGAATGTGTTTGGAGGGAAAGAACAAAGCCTGGGGTCAACGGCGTAATCCCTGCGTTTATCTTTATTCTATTATAGCGGCTTGTGGGGGATGGAGTAACTATTCTCTGCAAGGTGAAAGTGCAAGTAGGGGTAGGTAGGCTATCCGTCTTTTCTTGCAGACTTCCCAAACAACCGAACTCGTCTCCCGTGATTTACTTGTGTTACTGTATGGCTGGCTGGGCAGACTGCCGGTTGATCCGTGTGATCTGCTATTTGTTCTCCCCATAGCTGTTTTGTGGCTGCTGAACCTGTCTGCTGATGTAAACACACACACGTTTCGCCGGGCGTGGGCAGCACATGCGGAACCGGGGCTGTGTTAACACGGTGCTTTGTTCTCCCCGGTGGAGATGGAAGGGAAAATAACACGGGGTTTTATACTACAATTGCTTTTCTTTTAGTGCAGATCACCTCTTTATTTTTAAAGACAAACAGCTTCATATAGGGCACGGTACATCTGTATTTTTTGCTTTTGGAGGCTATTAGTCAGACTCAAGTAAGGAGTGACTAAGTCTGTTATTATCCATTCAAATTGGGCAAGCCTTTGTCTCTAAGGGAAGAACCGTAGAATTCTTCTAAATTATTGTTACAGACCTTTGGCAGTATTTTTAGACTTTACTCCTGATGTGGATTCTCTTCACAATATAGAATTGTTTCTGTGTGGAGCTGGAGTGGTCTGAAGCTGCAAACGAGCCATTGTGCGGTAGAGTACAAGTGGGTGGAGGGACCCAGTGACAAAAGGCCCCGTTACCTTTGCAGTTTGTTCGCTGTACCTCATGCAATTTGTTTCAGAAGAAAAGCACTATTCAGAGACTCCGGCCTGAGGAGGCAGCCTTTCACACAGGGCCTTGTGGGAAATCTCTCTCAGACTTGTGGGCTTTCAGTTTGTGTAGGTTCACCCTGCGCCTTCCAAGGCTTTGCCGGGGCTCTGAGCCCCTGCACCTCGCAGGGTGAGCGCGTCCCGGGCTGATGCTTGCCCTGGTGTTTTCTGCGTTACAGGTGCTCTTGTTTGGGCTTTTTCCATTCGCTGTTTGCTCACACTTCGTGAAGTTTGTTTTTAACTAAGGAGAGGGGTTTGTTGGATTTCCAGGGCCTCCAAGCTAGGCGATAACGTGCTCTCACTAACTGCAGAGATTAAAAGCAGTATTAAGCAATGAGGAGGTCTGTTCCTTTCTCTTTAAACCTGATCAGAGTCATTCTGAAAGCATGAGTGTGCTGTTTAATTAAAAACACCAGACTTTGAAACTCGGCGGTCCTTGGTGGTAAATCTGCAGTTCTCTTCAGCGTCTTCCATGTGCTTGACTTTTTACTTTCTCTTTCCGTAGCTCAGTGGATAAGTGCTGTTTGTTCCGCCTGAAAACAGAAGTGCTTCACTCAGCACCCAATTCTCAGGTTTAAGGTTTAAAACACTTTGACACAAAGACTTGCTGAGGGTCTGGGTGCTTGCTTTGTGTTTGTGAAGGAGTCCTGGGCCTCACAAGTCAAAGACAGCAGGCTCCAGCCCAGCAGAGTAAATTTAAAATGAAGTAGCAGAGGCTTGGACCTGTGCTAACCTTAGTTGTCTCAGCTGTGGAGGTGATGGCCATTATCAAGAGGACATATTTGGGTTAGGAAGCAGTTTGGTAGGGTTTCAGCAGTGCCTTTCATTGCTTGTTAGCAGAGTTGTCTTGCCTGTCTTGGAGAGAGATGTTCTTCCACCTCTGGTCTGTTTAGCGTTACCGGTACCTACCCTAGGAGTCTTAATTCCATGGATATCAGTATCTCCTGCTGCTAATAAGTTTAGTGATTCTGTTCACACTGCAAATGTGATTTGTCTCTCTCTCGGGTTGAGTAGTATGATGTGTTTATTTTCGTGGGTTTACCCCCCCCATTGTTCACCCCATTGCAACCTGCTGTACTCTCCTGCTTTGATGCTGCTGTTCCCGACCCAAGCATCATCAACCTGCATGCAGAAGCCTGTGTACCTGACTCTATTCTTATTGTCTGTGTGCTTAGTTTCATTGCATAACGTTAATGATAGTAAGGACTTGCCTCTTTGCACTCTTACAAGCTGCAAACCCATAAACTGTGTGTAGGATATTCACCTACAAATGTACATGCCACGATAAGCAAACCTCTCAACAACTGCACCATAGTTGAGTGGAAGTGATAGGTGTTTGAAAGAGCTGTTTATGGGCTGTCATGCTGATCTTGGGCACTTGGAAATAATACCAGAAAATCCTTTGCTCTGATTAATCAGAACCAGAAAAGGTAGCAGTCAAATGCTCACTTTTGCATTATCAAGGTTTTCTAATTGGTAAATCAAATCTTTCTTAAAATGCCTCTTGCACTTTTGTATAATAGCAGCTTTTCTCCTCTTGTTGCTACCTCCCTTTTTCAGGCTGTGAAAATCCGTGCTGTCTAAGCGATTATCTCTTAGGTTCTCCTTTTCAAGATCGTTTCAGTCTTGAGATGCTAAGGGTGCTTTTCTGGTAACGAATGCTCCCGTGGCTAGGCTGCTCTGCTGGCTGACGACTCAGCTCTGTTCTCTTGGGGTTCTTTTCATGTCCATGGGTGTGAAGGTGTATTTGGAGAAGGAGCTCTATCAGCTGTGAAGTGAAAAACCTATCCTGGAGGAGCAATGCCAAAGGAAACAACCCTGCTGTTCTGTACCTGCTTGCTCCCGGGCTCTTCCAAGAAGGTCAAAATAACTGTTGTTCTATCAAATTCAGGTGGGAATACATGCAATAAAGATGAAGCAAGGGAGTAAATTCGTGACAGAGCAGGGAGCAGCCAGTTAAAGCTGCTATTAAGCAGAATTTCTTTTATGTAATATGAATATTCAAGAGGTAACAGTGCTCTTGGTTTGGGAACTTTATGCAATGCTAGAAGTCCATCCTTGAACCAGCAAAACAGTCTAGCTGTGGGTTGCTGATCATAAGTAGGGCTTTATTTTAAAAGACAGCTATGTACTGTAGTAGTACAGACAGCTGACAATACAGAGGTATAAAATTCACGGCTGATCTTACATTTCTTCTCCTGTCCTACACACGAGTACCCGATGCACTAACGGAACTTTAATGTGCCTTAGAGGCCGCCTGATTTGGATGGCTTTAGACTACAAGGGCCTGGGCAGAAGTGCATTCAGAGCCACAGTTCCTGGCAAAATAGCTGACCAGAAGCCTGCCATGTGGGGGTCCTTGAGCTCATCAGCCCCTGCAACTTGTCACATCGCAAAACCTTCTTGTGAATTTGGAAACCCTCTCTTCTGAGGCTTGGAGCCCGCTGGTGGAGAGCATTCTTCAAACTGAAGCATGCGTTTGCAGTAAGCCACTCTGCTCCGATATAGTTCTGAGCTCGTAAAGAATCTTCACGTGTATTGAACACGTGTAAACAGCCTCATCTTGAAACGTGAAAGAAAGGGGTCTGACCCCAGGTTTCCCTCGGAGTGTAGTGGAGTTGAGCCCTCTGGCGTATCTGGTTACTGACAGCCCCAGGGGTTTTGTTCTTACTTTGAGCTTAGCTAAACGTTCCCGTTTGCTTATGTTGTAGAGCACTTCATTGCAAAAGGAAAACCAGAAGTCTTCTCACCCGTTTGTTAAAAGTCAGCCAAGTCAGTTTTAAAGTATCGGCTTCTAAAGATTTAAGCAACGTGACAGCTCTGCACAGCTAGCGCTGCGGAGCTGTGTTCTGGGGTTTGCATTGATTTGTTGCTCCAGGTCTTTTTCTCCGAGTCAATCCCATACTAGTAGCTAAGGGGGAATATAGGGCGATCGAAGTAATTATGATTTTATGTGATCAGAACATAAAAGAACAGAAAGGGTGCTACTGGGAGTGACTTGACAATGTTTTCAGGCAAGGAAGTAAAACTGCATTAAGCAGAGGCTTAGGGAAAATTGTTAGTTCTGGAGGTCATGATGAAATCTCCTGTGTGGAAGTGACAGTTTTTCGTGAGCCTTCGAGACGACAGGATAATGCAGAATCAATGTCACATTATTTACAGCAATATTTCATTCAAATCTCCCTGTAACTGCTGCTTGGATCTACGCTTTTACGTGCTCATCCTTGACTGAAAATCATTCCTGGTCAAGCTGGCAGGTGACCCAAAGGAGGAAGAACTAATGAATGGTAGAAAGAGGTATCAGTCATCCTCTGCCCTGGTCACCGAGGTAACTGGGTGTAGGTGAACACTTCAGTAGGCCAGCTGTTGGCATCCCAAGGGTCAAGAGCTTGGGATAGCTTGTAGCTTGTGCCTTTGCTTTTCTGTCCTTTTTTGTAAGTATGATATTGAGGGACTGAGAGAGAGCAGGATGCTCGCTTGCATAATTGTCAAGCACGTGGTCCCGACATTATTCTGTGGGCAAGCAATTGATGCAGTCCTTGGCTTTGTCAACAAGTGGATCTATGCAGAGATTATCCTCCGTATTTATTTTATCTCACAACTGGGACAGATGAAGAACAAGTGGTCCATTTACAGCAATTCACGGAAGTGGCACTTTAGTTGTCGCATCGTGCTCTCTGATCGTGACCTGACACACGCTCTCCGGACTTCTGTGGCGTCGGATTTTCTCTGTTTTGAAGAGTAAATTATTTTATCTCCATCTTTTTAGTTAATTTTCTAGCTTATAAGTCAACCCGTGGGTACGTTAGATATATCAGCTGATGAAAGATCTGGTGCAACTGCAGTGCTTTTTAAGGTGAGGTAAACCTTGTCAGCCTTTCAGTTAGTGAATGGGATTTTCCTCTGAGCAGCTGTCTGCTGGAAATCATTCGGATGTGTTGCTGTTTGTGAAGACAGCTTCCGTAGGACAGAATCTCTCCCTCCTTGTGTTTGTCTAGAAACCATTTCTGCTCCATGCAGTCTGAAATTTGTATGGAACACAGCTTGGGAATTGAACTTGTGCTGTGTTAGCAGCCTTCCTTAATGCACTGAGTTGTCTTTCCTTATGAGAGGCCTTATTCAGGAAAGGGGCTTTTTC
The DNA here is from genome assembly GCA_013397515.1 of Upupa epops. Classification (NCBI taxonomy): domain Eukaryota; kingdom Metazoa; phylum Chordata; class Aves; order Bucerotiformes; family Upupidae; genus Upupa; species Upupa epops. The sequence goes on from VZRI01011910.1 coordinate 187,738, forward strand.
TTTTAAGGACCGTTCTCGCAGCAGTTGCTTATAGCATGTGTTTGGCCCATCAGCACGCCGATGTGCTTTGGCTGTATAAACTGTAGGGCTGGCTCGCAGGCTAGAGCACCTAAATTTAGATGCCAGGGTGTGAGCTCATTGCCTGTGTTCCCATTATAGTCTGCTGAGACCTCATCAGTGGACCAGAAGAGCTGTTCAGCCAGCTGAAGATATGCATCTACTTGAGGATAAGCAGACTGGTTTCATAGATACTGTTGGTTATAGTGGGAACTCGGGCAGCTCGCGGTCTGTAAATTCCTGGGTCTGTTTTATCTGTGAGCTGCATCGTACTCTACTGCTGTTTTTGTCTCTAACAGTTGAAAACCTGTTTGTGTTCTTTTTGCTATTAGAACTCCCGTTGTGGGTTCTTTTTGGCATTGCTTCCTTTTGAAAATTATAATCACGGGTGAAAGTCCCGAGTGCTAAAAGTTCCAGCTCGCACTGAGATAGCTTATCATCCTCTTTCGCCGACAGTCTGCTCTGAAGTATCTTTTAGTTCTCTGGGTCTCCTAGGCTGATAACGTTAGTTCAGCTGAGAAGGAGAAATCCCAGTTGTCCTTGCTGCGGGTACCTCCTTTCAGAGCAGCTTGACGTTGAGCAGTAGCTGAGCCTGTCTGACTTAAGTGAGGTTTCTGTCTCTTTAATGGGAAACAAATGAGCTGCTTGCAGTCAGTGCGCTCTCTTCAAGTCGTCTTAGGAAACAGCTAGGAAATTGTTCTGTTTGATTCATTTACGTGTGCTCTCAGTCGGTCACAACTAGCTTTTAACTTACAAGGTTAACTCATTGATTACTTAATTCCCTACAAAAGCACTAATTGATATTCACAAGTGAATGGGGGGTATTGAAGTGAGGAGACCTGATAATGGGAAAAGCAGCTTTGAAGTGAGCTGTCAGTATGCAAGTCTAAGATTATATATTAATAGCAGTGAATTTTTCACTGCAGTGATCCAGTTCAGCGTGGTCAGAGTCAGCTGTGTAACTAAGCAAATTAGAGACAAAAGTGTCTTTTCCTCACTCCTTTGTTCTTTCTTCCTCTTGTACTAATTCTTGCATCTTAAAGGGTTTCCCATAAACGGAGCTTCTGTGTGTCTGCGGGCAGCTTGGATTCTGCTGCGTGCTCAGTGCTGAGAGTGCTCACTAACAACAGGATGTATTCTCTAGAGAAGTGACTGGCAAGGGACGCAGACAAGGACCTGAAGAGTGATGCTTAAACAAGTGCATTGTGTTAAGTCTCCCACACTGTGCTCTAGCTGAAACTCTCCATCTTCTAGTGTTCATACTGAACTGGGGGGGTTATAGTATTTTTTACTTGTATTTATGGAGATGAAGAGACTTGCGCTGCAACAGGAGTAAGTTAGCAGCATTGCAGTGACTGAGCTGACTGGTGAAACACAGTTGGTATCCTGTAGGAGTTCAGCTTGTGTCTCCTGTAAAATCTCAGTCAAGTGATGGGATCGCTTGAACCATCCCTTGAGTGTAGCCTTCTCAGGAGGATACTGTGATGAGAGTAACTCCCTTCTCTCTCATCCTTCATGCTGTTTTATTTCAGTGTCTCGTTCAGCAGATACAAATTCATGCAGCCACACATATATCTGTGTATGACCTTCCCTTCCTTCCTACAACTGCTTTGGAGTAGTATCTGCTGACTTCTGAAACAGTGTTTTGCATCTGTTGTGTCATGATCTTTGCTTGAGAATCGTTAAGTGATTTTAAAATTAGAGGGACTATTTCTATCTGCACAACTAGATTGTAAGTTAGACAGTGCCACTGCAAAGAACCAGTTAAATGTCGTGGTATAAACACTTGATTAATCCACTCCTGTACAAATCAGAATCTCTTCATCTATCAAAAGTTACCGTGTTCCTTCAAAAGCCTGAAAATTTAATGTGTGAGTGAAAGAGACTTATGCAGTGCTCTCTTCCCATCCTTCCGTGTCAGTCAAGTCTTGAGGAAATGCTTTATTTTTTCCAAAAATACATCCTAGCTGTTTCAGATGTCCTTTTGAGGAATTCAAATCCACATTTGATAGTGAGACTTTTAGAATGTAAGAGAAAGTACTGACCCGAAAATAATGTCTGCAATACGTGAGGAATCGTTGCGTATGAAATTTTCATATTGACCTTCTGGTCCTTGGACTTTAACGCAGACACCACCGCTGTGCCCTCCCCTCACCCCCAACAGTTAGGGCCTCTTCCAGAAAGGAAGAAAAGCAGTGGCTGTGCTGGTAAAGGATCTGTAAGGAGGAAGGAACTGTTCTGGTAGCCGGCATCCCTGCAGCTCTGTAGTTGTCAGCTGTTCTGCAAAGTGATGATGACGATGCAAGATGATCATCCTTTTCCCATTGGTGTCTCTGGTGCAGCGGTTAGACAGCAGGGCACAGAGGTGTCCTGCAGCACGGCAGATCCAGTACGTGTGGGGTTTTCCCCTGAGCCGGTTCTCTGCTGAATGTGTGTGCTCTTTGGTGTACCTGAGGAGCCGGGCTTTCTTGGAAGCACAGCCCGTCTTGACCCGTAACTGCACAGCTGGCAGATGGCACTGGCCTTGGCTGGGATCAGCTTTGAAATGCTGCCAGCCCCTGGAGCCTGTCTGGTTTCTGTATTGTGCAGGAGCTGTCTGGGGGACTCTACTTTGTGACAGTAATACGGTATGAGATTACTCCCCATGGATCGACCAACGTCTGCTTTACTGGATATGAGCAAGTAATAGTTCTGTAATAAGATTCGCCCGCAAATAGAGCACAGCTTTCCGAGAGGGAGAGTCACCTGATGAGGAATATCCGCATGCAGTGCGCTGTGGTTCAGGGTAGAAGGCAGTTCCTTGCAGAAGTGGACGAGGAGTTACGATCTCCGTTGTTGGTTACTCCTCCACAGCTTAACTTTGCCACAAGCAACTGTTATCCTTAGGTTGGTTCAGGAGATCTGGTTCTTTCCTGACTTGATAAACTCTTACAAAGATTTAGTTAAGGTCTAGTCTAGTGCAAATGATATGTGCCGTAAGATTTCCATGACTGCCGCTTGTTTGAACTGGAATCTCCACAGGAAGTGTGTCCTACTTGATTATTTTGTTAGGAGGAGACTCTTTTTACCTTCTCAGCTAAAATGTTCTACTTTCAACAGTAAGAGTGAAAACTATCTTCCAAGTTCTGGATGTTGTAGAGATGGTAATGTCTATGTTCTGGTACAGGAGCAGGGACTTTCTGGAGTCTGTGAGTTGGTTGGGTTTATTCCTTCCTTTTTCAGCCACCCATCCTTCTGGAGGATGTGGTGGTTCAGCAGTATGTGACAGGCACTGAACTAAACCAGTGCTGGCACTCTGTCACAGTAACCACTGCGTTGAGGTGCTGGTATTGTGCAAGGAGAAGAAAGCTGTGGTCTCTGCTAGAAGACCTCAAGTTTAGGTGAGGCTGCATCTGTTGTACCCCAAACGTTCTCTGGATTTATGTCTCTCTTTAAAAAGCACTTCTTGCAACTCTTGCATTCTTATTGCGCTCTTTCATGGCTTTATTTATATTGCAAATGTAATTAAAGGTGGATGGGGTTAGGTTTGTGAGCCCAAGTGGGCTGTGCTGGTTCTGGAGCTGTGTGTGGGTTTATTTACCTTTCCATTTCTTCCCAGTCTTCCCCCCAAACCTAACTGGAGTGTTTAGTGCTAGCAGTGGTCTAAGCCTGGAACTGGGTGATCCTGTGGTCCTTTCCAACCCTGACTGATTCTGTGATTCGATACCTTCTTCCCAGGGAGGGTGACAGGGCACTGGAGGGGGCTGCCTAGGGGGTTTGTGGGGTCTCCTTCTCTGGAGACATTTGAAACCCCCCTGGACTTGGTCTGGGTGATGCTGCTGTGGCAGGGGGATTGGACTGGATGGTCTTTGGAGGTCCCTTCCCATCCCTAGTGATTCTAAGTTGTGCAAACGTAGGAGAGCTGTATAAATTGCGAAACCTGGTGAGTATACCACATACAGATTGGAAATTCGGGCTGGGCTTTGTTCTGTGATGGCCCTTTAACGCTGTCAGTAATGATGCCCAGCAGACCTGTAGTGATGGTGTTTCAGAACAGCTCTGTATTGCTGTGTGAAGGGCTGGGGACAGGGACATCTGAATGTGAATGACTGGGTCTTGTAGTGAACCTTTCATTGGAACAGTTTAGTACCTTAGTGCTTTAAACGGGTCAGTGAAGTGTGTGGTGGTGGTAAAGTAAAGACCCCGGTGCTCACAGCTGCAGTGTTTCAGTAGTTCCTTACTGCCAAGTAATGCCAGCGAGTTCCTGCTGCTGCAGAATCCAGATAAATGTAAATAACAGCCTGAGTAACCGATAGACATCTCTGCCTCCGGGACCGGAGTCCTTGCTAACAGCATTATCATATCTGCCAGCGATTTCCTCTGCGGGGTACCAGTCAAGTTCTGGTGCAGTAAGACCTGCTCGGGTGCGTGGTGCAGTGTGGGCGGCTGGTCACTCTTTCCCAGGGGCTGTTTCTAACAACCGGAGCGGCAGTCGCGTTAGACGGGGTGGTGTAAACCCGAATGGTCTGCCTTTAGTCGAGCTGCTTGGTCAAGTGAAGCAGCTCCAAATGAGTCAAACAGGTCTGGGTAGGTTCAAAGCGTTTTCTGAGGAGTCACTCCAGGAAAGGACCCATGAAGAATGTCTCTTAAAATATTAGCAGTGTTCTTGATTCCCCGAGCTACAACAGCTTTTCACCAGAGGAAGCAGGTTGCTGCCAGGCGTGGTTTGGGAGTCAACGAATGTTAAGGGGGAAAATGGTCTTGGAGATGTGAAATGAATGTGAAGGGAAGGAAAGTTTTGCCGTTGTGATTCCAGGTTGCTACGTGCTGTTTTGATAGTAATCAATTTTGTTTGCTATACTATTTATTAGGCATGGCAAGAGGCCTTATTAAGGCCATTAATAGTAATTACACATTAATAGGAATGCATAATCCACTGCTATCCATGGAGGTGAGCTGTGATTGAAGAGCTCAGCTTGTGTCCTGGAGACCACAGCTTTGGGGCTGTACTTTCAGTGAACCACAGGGGAAGGCTGTTGCCTTGTTGAGGTGGGACTGTAGGTGCAGCTAGGTAACGATGATGTTTAAAATGAGGGAAGGCACAGGAGCAGGCTGTGTCCCCAACAGGCTGGTGAGGAAGACACCCAGCCTAGCTGAGCAGGGAGCTTTTGCAAGAGGTCAGGGAAAAATATTGATGCTGCTCTTTGCAAGGAGGGGCAGGTGACTCAGGAAGTGTTTGAGGAGATTGTAAGGTTGAGATTGTATGGCCAAGGGGCTGAGGTTTAGTGGGGCCAAGCGCATGGGAATGGACTGCCCTGAGAAATGGTAGAGTCCCCATCCCTGGAGGTATTTAAGAGAAGACACTTAGTGCCCTGGTCCAGGTGATTGTGGTGATGTTAGGTCATAGGCTGGGCTTGCTGATCTCAGAGGTCTTTTCCAGCCTCAGTGATGTTGTGATTCTGTGAAACACAGTGATTCTCTTACGTCACTACGCCATGTGAACATGCTGTGCTGTCTCCATCCAGTCTATCCCTGGAGCGAGACAAGCAAACCCAGTGGTGGTTCTGTGATGTGGTGCCGTCAGCAGTCTCAGTAAAGACTGCTGCAGTTCCAGTTGCAGTGCTAGGAAACTGATCCGTTTTGCACTTGTGTAGTATTTGTGTGGATGCCTCCTCAGCGGACACACAAGGCACTGAAGGGCTGTGTTTTCCACACAGTGCTGCTAGTCTGGACATGGGTGGCCTCTGAGTTACCTTCTGGTCTTCACCCAGTGTATTCTGCTTTCATGAGTGTTAGTGGAGGAGGGAGAGAGAGAAACCCACAGGGAAGTGAAATTCTGGCCTCTCTAGCTGTTGAATTCTTAACAACTTGAGGTGCAGGGGTGATACTTGGCCTTATCTTGAGTGGACATTCCCGTGGTTCTCTAGCTGTGCTCCAGAAGCTTTTAATGGCATACTTAACAAGTCACAACAGACTTGCTGCACTTCAGGAGCCAAGCTTTGTAATTTACTTCTGTTTGTTGTTGTCCTATTAGAAAAAGGTCAAGCAATTCTAGGAGCAGTGTGTCCCAAGAAGTTGAGAGTATATTTTTTCAGATAACTGTGCTCTTTGTCGGGAGAGAAACTGTTCTAGGGGGGCATCTCACAACTAATTCTCACCAAGATCAGGAAAGTAGGCACTACAATACTCTTTTTGTTGTCCAAGGAGTGTTCTGTAGTCACTTGGAATAAGAAGTAGGAGCGGGGTTGGTAGAACAGGTGGTAAATCCAGGATCTGTGGCCGCGTGCTGGTGCGTCTCGTTGTTCAGCACGTTCATTAACACGCGCCACGTGATCCCAAACAAGCGTGACTGACTGTCTGTCTGAAGGCTTTAAAAACAGAAGTGGGTTTGCTGTCTCAAGCGTGAGGCCACCACTTGTTTGGACCAAAAGCTTTGAAAAAGCCACCTGTTCACAAGTTGCTGTATGAAACCAGTTATTCATAGTTCCTCATGTAGATGCCTACTCAGATTTAGACTGCGTGCTACTGCCCTGTGTAATAACTGGTGGTTACGATGAACTTCAGCCAGTCTTCCTGTAGGGCATCCAGGAACGATCAAGTCCAGAGGCTGTGATTAGCGACGATGGGTTTCCACACTCGTGTAGTGTGGCAATATCTGTACGGTTAGGTTCTAAAACTTTCCCTAGCGTGGAAGCATCCGTAGGCTCTCCTCAAAAGTAATTAAACTGTTTTTTTCCAAAGGCATCTGGCCGGTAGGTAAAACAGTCCTTATCCTGACACTGAAGTCTCACACTGTGCAGAGTGGACCATCTAGTGAGAGGTGTCCTTGCCTGCTGCAGGGGGTTGGAGCTACATTATATCTTGGGTCTCTTCCAACCTAAACCATGCCATGAGTGTGTGAATAGGATTCTTGACAGTGTAGAGCTCAAGCTTCCTCGCCCATGAGCCTGGAGGATGGCATAGCACAGCCTCCCTTTTGCTGCTGGGCTGTGACATCTCTAGCTGTTGTGTAACCCGGTGGTCAGACACGGGAGCTGAGGGCTGTACCCCGGTATCACTGATTTTTGAGAAGCAAGCTTTTCTCCTCAAGCCAATTGGAGATTAATTTCTCATCACTTCAGTTCCTGCTGTGTCATGCCTTTTATTTTAGGAGCAGTGATTCACTGTGTGCCGACCAGCGTGTTGGCTGGGTTCAAATAATGGCCTTCGCTCGGTCATGGCCGTGCTTCTGCATCCAGCCCTAGCTGTGAGCAGCGTTGGGTTACTCACGAGAGGAAGGGCGTGGAGGAAACGCGATACGGCTTGACAAATGGCCTGTAACCCTTTTAGCCTGAACCTGCCAGCTCATACATGCGCAGTTAAGGTCATATGCTGCTTAAAGATGATTTTATATACGAAAGGAGCAGAGCAGCTGGCAGGCTCAGCTAATGGAAGGGAGTCTGTGGAGGTAAGATGTCCCAGGCCTGAAGCATCAGGCTTCTGGGAAATGGCCTTGCGACTGGAGAGCTGATGCGACTTAGGGCTGTGCTTTCATTAAAGCAGTTCCAGGTTGTTTGTCCCTTTTTCTAAAGGAGCTGAGGAAAAACAGGAAGAACGATCAGGAATGGCACTCTAAGGTACAGGTGGTTGGCGTGGTACTACTTGTGATGGCATGGGAGCTGATAAGAGCAGAATGCAAACACCCCCATGTGAAGGGAGGGACTCAAGGTGTGCTCTACAGCCTGAATGTGGCAGGGCGGCTCAGAGCAAAAACTGAAAGCAGTGGAGCAAGATGCTTTCTGATTGCTTACCAAAGTTTTTTAGCCCTCACAGTTGAATACTTAAATACTGTCATTCGCTTTCAGCTAATAGGAACTCAGTCCAGGCAGATGCATCCTCTCAGGTCTCTCGTAATGACTTTGTGCCTCCATGGTGCATTAAAGAAACTGTCTCTGGTATTGGGAAGTATGTATGTAAACATCAATACACGCTGTCTTGACTGGCTGTAGGCTTTATTGAAGCCTTAGTCCTCTGACAGCCTCACTTGCTGCCAAAGAGCGGCAAAGAGGGGATGGCTTTAAGCAGCTGTGACCAGAAAAGCCCTAGGAAAAGGAGCCATGTTCTCAAAAGCATTTGCTGTGTGCATCTCCCTTGCACTTAGCCAGTCTGTAGACATTTCTCTGTAGCTATTGGTCTGTTGTAATTCACCTCCTGCAGGGAGCCTGCTCTTGAGCTGCTTCTCCTCTGTAATGTACTGTGGGTGAAGAGGAAAAGTGGGAATATTTTCCAGTGCTTGGGGTAGATGCAGCTAGGAGTGACCTTGGTCTGTGTTTCAGGGCTGCTGCCCCTGTTCCAGGCAGGGGGACTGCAGTGAGGGGCATGAAAGGAGACATAGCTGACTGTCCTGGGGGACAAAGTACACTGGTTTCATCTTGAAGTGACATGTGGAGGACAGTTATGAAGGGGGTTGTAATCTCTCATAAACAAAGGTGTAAGGTTCTGGAACTTAGCTTTGTGTGAAGAAAGAGCTATATAACAAAACAAAACCTTGATATCAGATTTCCAGCAAGCAGACAAACGTACGGTTTAGCACACTGAACACACAGTCACCTGTATTAAAGCAACTGGATTTGTATGATTAAAAACCTCCAAGGGACAGCTATTATGTTCAAGAGAGTCTGTGTTCTCTACCTCTATCCTTTAATCTCCCATCTGTTTGCCTCCTCCCTTTCAGAGGAGGGAGATGGTGTGGTTTGTAAGGGTTTGAGCCTGGCTGAATCCGTGTAGACTTACAGCCATTGTTTGCAAGGGTTAACTTTCTCTTTCTCCTGAAAATGTGTTTTTGTGGTTGGCAACTTGTGGAGAAATTCACTTAGCTCTTCTGACAGTGATTTTTAATGCTCCATTTGCTGAGGGGGCAGCTGAAGCAGGGGAATCGGTTCCGTGTTGGATTTGTTTTGCTAACAAAGGTCAATGCATACATTCTCACTTCAGCAGTGGCTGGAACTTGCCTTTGCTGGACCTCTGGAAGAAGCAGTTTGTTAAGCTTCATTGCCTGTTGAATAGGATTTTAGTGAATGGTTAAATTGGGTTGCGTGTGAACTATGACTTCTTTATGACCTGTTTAAAACTAATTAACCTGCCACGCTTACTGGAAGCGACTCGTGAGTTCTGACTTTGAATAAAGAAAATAAAAACCTTTCAGCAAGAACTGAACTCCTTCAGTTAGACCTTAGTCCAGTCTGGAAAGCCCTCCCTGCATCCATAGGATGAAACCGACACCCTGCTGTTCTCTCCGGTTGTAACCAGTCGCAGTGGAATACCACTACCGTGGGGAGGATGGCAGCGGCGGCGTGTGTGGAAGCTTGGCCTCCTTCATGGTCATACCCAGCCCAAACCGTTCTGGGATGCTAAGGTTTAGGACAGAAGAAGGCTGTCCTTTGAGGCTTTGTAGTTCACGCCCAAAGAAAGTCTCGCTCTCTGAAGGTGGAAGGCTTAAATGTCAAACACATCAGTACTGGAGAGATTCTCCTTCCTTGTGCAGTAAGCGTGTGTTCAGTACTGGCTTCAGAGTCACGGCTCTGAAAAAGATGCCCCTGACTGGCCTTGAGAAGTTACCCCTTTAACTGTTGACGGACTCTCCCATGGAATTTTTGAGCTCTGAGTTATTGGGTAGGTGGTTCCAAACTGCGTGTCCCACTCGGGAAGAAATTCCTCAGTGAGGGAGTGGTGAGGCAGTGCAACAGACTGCTCAGAAGCTGTGAACGCCTCCTCCCTGGAAGAGTCCAGGATACTGGAGTGCAGGGCAACCTGGTCCAGTGGGAGGTGTCCCCGGCCATGGCAGGGGGTTGGAATTGAATGATCTTTAAGGTCCTTCTCAACCTGAACGGTTCTGTGAAAATCCCTGCGTTAAATGAAGAATGTAGAAAACAAAAGGAGGGAACAATTGCAAGCACTTTAACTGGTGCTGCCAGTTGGGCTGTGCTGCTTTCACTGGAGACACTGGAAACATCAGCAAACTTGGCTTGTAGCAGAAAGTAAAGGGACTGTTGCTGCCAGACTTGGAATCACTGTTGATGTGGTTCTGGTTGGTGGGTTTGTTTTGGTTGTCTGTTGGGTTGGTTTGTTTGTAACCCCTGTGTTTGTTTCCTGCATGTCTGATGGGTTTGACAAGCCCAGCATAACGCTTTGGTGGCAGTGTCAAAGCAGGTACTTGCAGGTTCTTTATCTAAAAACGTTGTTCTTTCCTTTGGGGCAATTCTTTGCCTAATGAATGCCTGAGAATTATGTCTAGTATCATAGAATCCTTAGGGATTGGTAGGGACCTCAAAGGATCATCCAGTCCCATCCCCCTGCCACAGCAGGATCACCCAGACCAAGTCACACAGGAACACAGGTTCACAGGTCAGGCAGGTTTTGAGTGTCTCCAGAGAAGGAGACTCCACAGCCCCCCTGGGCAGCCTGTCCAGTGCTCCGGGACCCTCCCTGGGAAGAAGGTCCTGCTGAGATTGAGAGGGAACCTCCTCTGTTCCAGCTGGCACCCAGTGCCCCTTGTCCTGTCCCCAGATGCCCTTGAGCAGAGCCTGGCTCCATCCTCTTGACACCCACCCCTCACAGCATGAAGGATTTGGTGAATTGCTTTCTCCTGTCTCAGTGTCTGTTTAGGACTTAGGATTTAAAGTCGAGCTGCTGGTGAGGCTTTCCCAAGCTAGCTGTCTGTTTAATATTGGCTAATCAGATCTGATCACTAGTGTAGAGTGGACAAGCTTGTGCCGCCTCTTGTGTTGGAACACGTGTGGTACGTACTTCTGAGAGAAGAAAACTGATTTCCAGCAACTGGGTGGCAAAGAAAACCTCTGAAAGGTAAGAAAGGGGAGGGGGTGAAGAAAGCAGGCCGGGCTGTATGCTGGCATTGCTGTGCACACCTCCTTTTGTCAAGAACTGGATGTGTAAGTTCAGAAAAAGCTGCTTTCTTTCCTCCTGAGTCTTAAGACATGGTAGCAGCATCACGAGCATCCCGGATCATTCTTCTCTCTTACCAAAACAGCCTTGCAGATCGTGGTGCTGTGGCATGTAGCTGAAATTTGGGGGTGGAGGAGTAGCAGATACTAATTTTAAAGCAAAGCGTGTATGCACGTTGGAGACCAAAGAGTAACAGTAGTGTTAAGTAAATGCTGAAAGGTCACAGTTTGTGCTTTTCAAATCTGAAAAGCTAAGTAAAAATATTTAGTCTAGAGCACTAATACATCCTACTTCAGATTTAAGAGCCCTCCAGTGGCTATGAATATCTTTCGTTTATGCAGCTGAAAGCAGCATGGGCTAACATGGCTTTACAGAGGCAGGACTAAATAGATTAAGATCGATGTCCGTTTGGGCTGTGCCCTGTTTAATGCAGTCTTGTAACACAAGAGCAAAGGCATCGGTCGGGTTTTTGAGGGTGTCTTCCCACCCCCAGCCTTCTGTATAGTTTTGTGTTGGGTTGGTCGGTGCAGAGCTGGCCCATAAAGTGGTGTTTTCCAAGAACCCATGAGACCATTGCTTGTTCAAACAGTGGCTGGCGTGCACTGCTCTCTCGGGCCGTGCCAGCGTTACATCGAATCTCCTTGTTTGAAAGAGCACTGTCACTGCTAGTCAAGCACGGGATTGCTGCTGGGGCCGTTCCTTGCTGCTGTAGTGTGATGTACAGCTCCTCCTCATCCTCACTAAAAAAAAAGGCTACTTGGAGTCCTTGCAAGGTTCTTGCTGATTCCTGCCTTCCAGTCCCTTCTGGAGAACAGCGCTGCATCTTGTGTGCTGGGGTTGTGCACCTGGCTCAGGATTTGGGGAGTTCTGTGTGTCTTTCAGGAACTTGTGTGCACTGGAGGACAAGAGTAGAGACAGCTGGCTGATTGCTCCTGTGGTCTTTAGAGGGCAGATGGAGCAAAAAGCATGTCAGTCTTCTTGGCACTGTTTCAGCTACGCTTTCCCCCCCTGCACAAAGGACTTCTGTTTTTTTCCATTGCACTGAGAGGATTCTTGTAGAGCAAAACAAATCATGATGGGAAAATTAAATATATAGGCTATTTTTACCCCTTGTGACTCTTAGCTATTGTAATCCTTCTGTTAGCTTGTGGTAGATGTAATGTTGAAGCTTTTGTTCTCTCTCAGGGGATAGTGCAAGGCCTCATCTCGCATCTTTACATCAAAGCACACAAGAGCTAGAAGCCTAGATGTCCAGACTCACGAGCACACGTCTTTCTGCATGCTGAGGAGTAGCATCCTTGTGTCTCTATGAACGAAACCAGTGGAAGCATCTAAGAATCTGAGAGAAAAGGGTGCTGGAGGACATTATTGTTGAGGCTGGATATCATTATGGGGAGGTACTTTCTTCTAGAGATCAGCCTGTTGTTTGAGTTCCCTCAGGAGAACAGTATGCAGCCTTCTAAAAAACCCCGAAAGTGCTGCATTTTTCCCTGCCCTCCCTGTGTTTTATAAAGTTTAATAACATCAGGCTAAAAAGGTACATTCGAGGTAGCTCCCTCAAGGTGTGATGCTGAGACTCGCTCCTTTAATTCACAGTCTTTGGTACCTGTTTTCATCACCTAAGGTGCAGAAACCGTGATGCAGACTTACAACAAGTGGAGAGCGTTCGCTTACTGCAGCAGAGGAGAGAGAAATGTTGGGGTGTAGTGAAGGTCCGGGTCTTTCTGATTGTGTATTCCAACAAGGTTTGTGGGGCTCTGTGTTAGGCTTTTTTGGCTGCCATCGCTGCATACATTTTCCGTTAGAAACCTCTAGTGGGATCACTGACTGCTCAGACCCTGCTGAGGGGGCAAACGCTATAAATGAAGAGGCAAACAGCTCACGCCACGTGGTTTTACCGAGTCTTTCAGTTACAGAGATCTCTCCATGTTCTGTTTATCACTTTCATTGCAGGAGGTCTAAGGTCTGTAGCATGTCCAGTGCTTGAATACATGGTGAGAGCTGTTTTAACAAGTCTTGAGGAGTTGATTCGAGGTGTTCTGCAGAGCTCAGTCTTCTGTGGCAGATTAAAAGGAGACTTAATATTTCCTCGAGTTCTTGGTGGTGGTTCTCACATACTACTGTCCATCAGGTGCTTCTGGGACTGAGTAACTGCAGGCTGAGTGTGGGATGTTAGGAACAGCTGCCATGGATTCACCAGGAGCAGATGATGCTGAGAGCTGTCAGACAGTGCAGTGATCTTCCAAGGGAAGTGGTGGCTTGTTCAGCTGTAGACAGTGTGAAGGTTCAGCTTGGTAGGGTTCTGGGCCAGCTCATTTCAACTGTATCCTGCTTTAAAGAGGTTGGACTAGACCATCCCTGAGGTCCCTTGCAACCTGTGAACCTGTTAGCAGTCTTTAACGGACAGGCCTGCCGGTGGTGAAGTTGTATATGGATGGATGGATGGATGTTTAGGATGGATGGATGTTTAGGATGGGATGGGATGGCTTCAATCACTGTGCTCTCCTCATCAGCCTTTCCCTCCAGTCCCTTCCCCAGCCTCATTGCTTCTCTGGATCCTTGCTTCTTTGTCCCTGAGAGAACAGCAGTGAGGAAGTGTCTGCCCAGCCTATGGAGGAAAATTAAAGCTCATCTTCATTCTTTCCTAGTGTCTTCTGACTCCTGTGCTGTTGCCAGCTTCAAACAAAGTCGCCGTGTTCAGGTTTTGGCACCATCTAGCTCTGATAATCAGAATCTTCCTCTCCTGGAGGAATAATTTTCCACTGTAATGAATGTCACTGGCTTTAAGGTTGCTGAGTTGTTAGTGAGTAAAGAGTGTGGGTTTGGTTTGGATTATTTTGGTTGTTGTCTTTGGTTTTAATTTGGCTGACCCTTCCATATCTTCTTTTTAGCATCCCTTTGCGTGCAGCTGTATAACTCTGGGCCGTGTAGGTAATCTGCATCCCCGAACATTGTCAGCAACATCCAAACGAGATTGAGACTGGGCTGTCAGTTTACTGTGGGGGTTCCGTAGTGCCCTGCTTGCTTAAGAGAATGCCTGTAGTGGTTACGGTGGTACTGACTGGTTTTTGACTGCCTTTTTATATCATCTTTAAAGTGGCTGCGTAATGGAGCAGAGCTGGAGATGAGGAGATTGAGACTGGGTGTGAGGAGGAAGTTCTTCACCAGGAGAGGGGGTAGAGCCTGGAATGGATTGGCCAGGGAGGTGATTGGGGCCNCCCCATCCCTGCAAGGGTTTAAGGCTGGGCTGGATGAGGCTCTGGCCAGCCTGCTCTAGGGGGGGGTGTCCCTGCCCGTGGCAGGGGGGTTGGAACCAGGTTATCCTGTGGGCCCTTCCAACCCTGACTGATTCTGTGATTCTGTAGCTTCTTCCCAGTGAGGGTGACGGGGCACTGGAGGGGGCTGCCTGAGGGGGTTTGTGGGGTCTCCTTCTCTGGAGATGTTTGAAACCCCCCTGGACTTGGTCTGGGTGATCGTGCTGTGGCAGGGCGGTTGGACTGGATGATCTTTCCAGGTCCCTTCCAATCTCTAGTGATTGTATAAGTTAATGTGGAAGCACTTGTTTTGTCTTGTTGGTAAACAGAGAGGCACCAGCCTCGTGCAGTAGAGTAGATGACTGAGGAAGCTGTGTGTGTCTGTTTAAGGCATAACTGACAGACTTTCCCCAGAAGTATACGGGGAGTTCTTCTAAGTTTCCCTTGTCGGTAGAGTTGCCTTGCATTTCAGCTAGTATCCTCATAAATACCTCTGTGCTTCGGCGCTGCTGCTTGTTCCATGACAGATGCTATGGTTGCCATTTTAAGAAGTAAAATGGACCAACTTATTTTGTCTCTAAAATGGTTAGAAACTTCTTAGCAGTGTTTAGCTCCCAAACCTTCACTCCATTTCTGACCTCAGTTCTTCTTCCTTTAATGTCAGTGCAGGATCACAAGTTTAGAGCCTGGTTTTCGTGAGGTGGCTTGTGTAGGCTGCCCGGATTCCTTTTCAGTGTACGGATATCCTTCTGCAGAGAGAAGTCGTGTCACAAGTTTCATCTACTTGAGGAAGTATAAGCGAGAGACGATAAGCTCTTCCGAGGCTGCAGAGGAAATGCTAACTGCATACAGCAAATGCACTCTGGTTCGGTTCGAGCTGCCATGAGAGGTGATGGGGAAATTACACTCTGCTGGTTATTTGAGGATGGTGATGGGCTGGAGCCGCTGAGAGCAGTCACTCAAGCAGAGCCCCTCTGGAAATTGATTACAAGTATTTGAAGCTTTTTGCCAAGACTGTTCTTAGTTTATTCTATTTGCCTAAATACTTAAGGTTAAAGCTCTTGGAGCAGGTTATTTACCAAACGCAGTGCTAAGTAAGACTGGAAGTGATAGCTTTCACTGCTATTAAATCCAGCTGTGCCGCTTGAGTGGTGCCTGATACAACAAGGACACAAGTTAATAGAGTACGTAGCAGCTAAATCCATCGGTGCAGTTTCAGAAGGGAGGTCAAAATAACTGAAGCTCCCAGTCGGAGTAAATACCAGGCTGGAGTGAGTTCTTGGGAATGTTCTGCAGAAGATTTGTGCCCTCCTGCGTAATTGAGTAGTACGGTTGTTGCGGAACAAGTGTACACTGGGGGTGTAATACAGATGCTTCTAAGTTAAATTCAGTTGGCATTAGCAAAACAGTAATTTATGGTGGTAGGTATAGCACATGCTAGTGCATTTCCTGAGGCAAAACCAGGGTTTCTCGGTGTGACTAAGGTTCTGACAGTGCTTAGGTACCTGAAGCATACCTGACAAGGCTGTCAATCTACAGCTTCGTAGCCAGGCCACATCCAGAAATGCTGTGGCTTGAACAAGATGAAAACAGACACATACAGAAATGTATGAGACTTTTTAGTCTGTTTATACTAATATCATCATCTCGGGTTGTGAAGGGTGGTAAGTAATGGCAGCATACCCAAACAGGCTAATTACTGAAGTAATAATGATGAATGACTTTGCATGCTTGAGCTGTCAAGTCTGCCAGCTATAAATCTTTACGTAAACCTAATTGCAAAGCAGGGCAGTTGTTCAGAAAGCTGAAAGAAATACTTTGCTTATTCAAGTTCTTCAAGCTGAAATAGTGTCTCAAGTGCCACCCTAAGACACTTCAGTAGGTGAAAGCAAACTGTTTCTGCAGGAGGCTCTGCAGAACTGTGCGCAGTTGACATCCTGCTGGCACGCGTGCCTCGGGAAATTCCCTGGCCTTCATGTCCAGCAGATTCTGCTTGTCCTTAAAACTCCAGCTCGTTATTTAAGTTAATGCTTGCGGTCCTCAAGGAAGGTTTGAATCTGTAATGCACATTTTTTCTACCAGCTGATCTTTATACTCAGTTGCAGTAGTGCTTGTGGGTCTGCTTTTCAGTTCCCAGGTGAAAACAATGGCATTAGTAGTTTCTGCAATGTGAGGATTCTTGGTACCCACTGAAGGGGCAGGAAGAGCATGTCAGTGCTGCCCATCTAGGGTGAGAAGGAGGGCAAATTAGTCGTGTCCCCTTTCCTGAGAGCGCAGTGAGATTGCTGAACTAATCATGCAAGGCTGTATCCTAATATATTAGAGGTTCTCTGTCTTCTGAGAAGATGGGCTTCCTCCTGAAGTTAAAATAGCCTTCCACTACATCTTGTGATGTTTCTTAACGTCTGAAGAGAGTAAGGGCCAGGCATGCAATGTTGGCAACATCAGCATCCTGTTGCAGGGATTCTGTTGATTGAGGAAAAAGCCTCCCAGCAAGACTAAGCCAGGAACATCCTTGCAGTGAGGGTCCCGGAGCCCTGGAACAGGCTGCCTAGGGGGGCTGTGGAGTCTCCTTCTCTGGAGACGTTCCAGACCCACCTGGCTGTTCCTGTGGGACTTGGTCTGGGTGATCCTGCTGTGGCAGGGGGACTGGACTGGGTGATCTTTCCAGGTCCCTTCCCATCCCTAAGGATTCTGAGGTAGACATTTAAGCGTTCCAGGCATTCCATACTGCTGTAATAGTCTCACCTCAGGAGTACCTTCACAAGGGGAGGGTCTGCAAACTAACTATTAGGTTTTGGTGGTGACTTTCTTGTTCTTAGACATTTTAACTCACTCTCTTCCTTCATTCTTCAGCAGTCTCTTGTGTCTTCCCTCATCCATGTGTTTGTGCTTTTCTTCAAGGAAGTTACTGCTCACTTGTAGCACTGTCAGATATTCTCTAGATACTAATTGACAGCTTTGCTGAGTAATACATCTTCAGAAGAACACGTGGAAGGACTGGGATGGTTAATGCAGCAGTGTCATGTAGGTTTGAGTGTTGAATGTGCTCTAATCAGTCCGTACAGACGTGTCATATGTGAAGCTACTGGCTGAATGAAAACGTTTCTCTCTGATTTTCATTAACACACAATTCAACACTCTCCTTATGTAACCCACTCGAAGACTACAGCTGACTAGTGTCTGAAACAGTGACACAAGTCTGCACTGTGTGTATGCACCATCAGCTTGGCACCGCCAGGATTCTAGAAGTCCTTTCAGCCTGGGAACTGTACTGCTCAGAGTAAATTGCCATCCTCTGTACCAGCTTCTGTTCTCTTGCTTGCATCTCCTCAGTCAACATAGGGGATAGCAGCAAGAAGGAAGAGGAAAAGAAGCTGAGCACATCTCAGTTGCAGAGCCAACTGCAGTGTCCTTGTGAACTGTTTCAAGAGGCTGTGCTCTCGTGAGACGTGTGCGCGTTGGTGCGAATGGAAACTGCTGCATCATGCTTTCTGCCCTGCCCAACCTCGTGTGGCAGCCCATGGGTCTCGCTCTGTAAGGTGCCTGTAGCTGCTGTTCTTCCACAGAAGGCTGAGGCGTTTCTGCAGGAGAGGCTTTGTTTATAACTGCTTGACATTGTCCAGAAACGTATGAAACGTGCAGCTTGAACACAAGACCTCACATTCACCACCACTGCAGTGAGGTTTTTGAACCTTCGTGTTTTGAAAGGAGCTTGTGAGCACGTACAGCATACCCTTCATTGTGCTGTGAGACAGGCTTGGAAGCCCTTATTGCAGTCCTGTTTGGCATGGAGAGATCTTTAAAGTGCATAGTCCTGCAGAGAGTGTGGGGTGCTCCAATTCCCTGTTCATTAACAGGCAAACCCTCAAGTTTCTGTTGCATATCTGTGGCTTTAATGGTGGAAAACAAATGGCCATAAGTGAGGCTGAAGTTTGTCTGCCGAGTAAAGAGGCTCTGCAGTGCTGTTGTCACACTGATGCTAAAAAGTGTGTTGAAATAAAGTTGTTCCAAGTCCAGCGCAGTGATGGCATTAATTCCCCTTACTCTGCTGTGCAGAGCAACAATGAACCCTGCCAGCCTCCTCTGTTTGGGAGGGACAAAAGAAGGAGGAAGAATGTCAGCCTGTCAGCAGAGCGTCCCAGTCCCGTTGCAGATATTTATTGAGCCCGCTAACAAATGTGAAGCGAGCCAGAGTTCCTCTCAAAGAGGGGA
The DNA here is from genome assembly GCA_013397515.1 of Upupa epops. Classification (NCBI taxonomy): domain Eukaryota; kingdom Metazoa; phylum Chordata; class Aves; order Bucerotiformes; family Upupidae; genus Upupa; species Upupa epops. Next base: position 206,184 of record VZRI01011910.1, read on the forward strand.
GCTGACTCCTTTTATTGCTGTTGTGCCTCTGTGTGATCTAAGTTACGCGCAAGGGGATCAGGCGGGTACCTTCTGTGTGTTGCCATCTGATGGCCCTCCGTATCGCACGCTGGACGCAGGAAGACAAACAAACGTGTTGCTTTTAAAGCCACAATTCCACACAGGATTTTTATATTAGCATTAGGGTTGAGAGCTGTCCTTCCCCTGCCCCCAGCATCCCTTATTGATGCCTTAGAGATGTACGGAAGGCTTGGGAGCAGAATAACATTCTAGATGATTTGGCTAGGGACAATCTGGAAAACAAACCAAGGTCTGGAACTTTCTTTCCTCTTGTCTTTGGTCTAGTCACATCTTCCAACTCCAAGCAAATGTTTGTAGGCTGGGGACTGCATGTCAGTGGCAGCAGTACCAGAGTCCGTGAGGATGGACCTTCTTTTATGTTACTGCTGTCGAGCCGAGCAGCTTTCCTTGGGAACATCAAACATTCAGTGACTTGTGAGTGTGGATCCAGGAATAGTTACAGCGAGGGGGAGTGATTAGACCTGCTTCACCACAGGCTCTGTTTCAGAGCATGTCTGTAAATTCTGAGCGATAGTCTCACACCTTCTCTCTTGTCTCCTGGGGTTTTTTACTGCTAACTGGAGAAGCAAACTCCAGCATCAGTTAGTTTTGGGCTGCAGTGCTGAGTGCGTGCAGTGTGTCGTTCAGTCCTTCCTCGCAGAGTAACTTGCAGTCTGAACAAGTCCGTGTGCTTACGAGTCCATTTCTTACATGGATTTCATGGATTTAGGTTTGAGAGATCGAGAAGACAGAGGAGGCAAATGCATGGGTGGAGTGAAATTACTGAACACAAGGAGATATCAAACTTAGGAAGCTCAGGCACAGATGTAATACACACTGCCTTCTGGCAGTTCTGTTTATCAGTTAAGCTAGGAGACGGGGATAGGGGTGTGATGGGGTGTGACACCAGGATGGAACAGGATTGTGAGCAGCTAGTGTAAATCAGTTCTTCCTGGTTTTGCATTGGCTAGCTTCTTGGAGATCATCAATGTGTCACAGTCTGGGGAAGTCTCTCTGCTCCAAGCTGTCAACGTAGTTGTCTTTTATAGTTTTATACTTCTTGTTTCTCCCTTTTGGTCACTTCATCTGTAGTGTCTTCTAAGGGAATATCAGTTTTCCCTCAGCTGAAAGTAACAGTGCACCTCTGTCTAGAAAGTACCTATAAAGCCAGTAGCCGCCTCTTTCTGGATGCAGGTTCCTCATGAAGGAGCCTTGTGTGTACTCTGTGCTTCACATGAGTGACCACCTCTCAGGGTCTGTGGGCATCTTCTTGGTGTAACTGAAAACAAGATACCCTACCCACAGGCTGTTCCTCGCAGCCGTGGTCTGTGCCCGTAAGAACCAAGGTGGACTGCAAAGTCAGTACTACAACCTCAGCAAACTACAGATCCTGACTTCCTATGCCCAGTGTTGAGATACTGGACAGAAAACCTTTTTGTAGTGAGGAATCTTGGTGATATTCCCAAAATTACCGATTGCAGGCTCTCTAGCTGAGGTCTGAGTGGTGTTCTGATTTCTAGCTAAGCATCACAGATCAGTATCATCTCACCTGGTATTTTACAGACTGAGGTATTTGAATGGCTTGGTATTGGCAGGACCTCTTTTGGAAGCGTCCTCCCTGCCATCAGCCTCTCAGGAGGAAGACTGCTGAAAGTGTCTTCCTGGTGGCGTGTGTTAGGAACCTGGGCTTTGTCATTTGTTGGGGTGCAGGTTGCACCACGTAGATTTGTTTAATCTCACCCATTAAAAAGTCTTCTTGCTGCTGCTTTTGACTGGAATGTGGCTCTCGAGTCCTACAGTAGCATCTCCAGGTACCCCATTTGCTACCGCGCTGCTTTCAAAGCCAGTTCCATTTGACAGGGCTTGGATATCAACAATTAATTAAGCACAAAATGGTAAATTACATTCACAGCCCACTTAAAACAGTAAAAGCTGCTGCTGCTGCTGAAGTTTAATAAGTGAAATTATCAGGAGAAAGCCACCAGTTTTTTAAAAGCAATCCTTCTCTGGCGAGCCGCACGCACTCGCTTCCTGGCTAGAACATCCACAGGCTGAGGAGACAACGGCGAGCAGGTCCCCTCTACCACTAGCCTGTGAATAAGGAATGGGTGGTGTTGAGTCACTTTGTATGCGTAGCAGAGCCATGACTAAGGATGAATCTCCCTGCAAAATATAGTAACCCTTTGTCTAAGCTAAACTCCAACATCTGTAACATCTGTCGGTCACCCCTGAAGAATAAACACCAGTTAAGACAAACGCTTACACAGTCTCTCCTCTGCCACATACCTTCTCCTGAGCTGTACTGGAGAAGCCTGGTCTTAAAGGTTTAAATTAATAGAAGAGAAAGACTGGAACCCAACATGAAGTGCCTGTTTAGAGAGGGTGTGAAGAAAACCCCCCCTTCCTGCAGGTGAAGACAATCTATTTTAAAAGCAGCCTTCTCATACAAGCGGGAACAGAAGAGGGAATGTTGAAAACCTCTCTGCTTCATACTGGTCTCATAAAGCATTTCTAGCAACGAGATGGTCTCTCTGGAGCTTGCAGCTCTCTGGTTCGGATGAAGTCACTGAAAATCCACTGTTCCCGTTTTCAATGTGCTGTGTGGTCTCAAGGGGAAAATCTGAGTTGACAGCGAATTCATCTGTTCTTTTGGATCTTCCTGCAAGAGGAGTCGTTCTGTGGCAGCAGGAACTGTGTAAGGCAGCTATGCTGCAGGGTTTTTCTTCCCTCTTGGCTCTCGAGTTTTCCTACCAGAATTTCCACTGCAGTTCTCACTTTCTGTGCTCGTGCAATGTTTTGTAACGCTGCAAACAGCTCTGCGGGTTGTTTGAGCTGAGTTTGTACTGAAAAGGGCGTTTTACGTGCTCACTCTCACCATTACCAGTCCTACCCACTCTGTTCATCAGTGACTTGGATGAGGGGTTAGGTTTGCTGATGACACAAGGCTGGGTGGTGTCGCTGACCCCCCAGCAGACTGGGCTGCCATTCAGTGAGACCTGGCCAGGCTGGAGAGCTGGGCAGAGAGAGATGGAGTGAGGGACAGCAAGGGTCAGGGGAGAGTCTGGCATCTGGGCAAGAACAACCCCAGGAACCAGGAGGGGAGTGGGACTGGCCTGTTGGAGAGCAGGGGAAGAGTCCTAGTGGCCAGCAGGGTGACTCTGAGCCAGCAATATGCTTTTGTGGTGAAGAGGGCCAACAGCATCCTGTGGGGGGGAGATCAGAAGAGGGGTGGTTAAGAGATCCAGAGAGGTTCTTCTCCCCCTCTACTCTGCACTGGTGAGACNTGAGGGACAGCAAGGGTCAGGGGAGAGTCTGGCATCTGGGCAAGAACAACCCCAGGAACCAGGAGGGGAGTGGGACTGGCCTGTTGGAGAGCAGGGGAAGAGTCCTAGTGGCCAGCAGGGTGACTCTGAGCCAGCAATATGCTTTTGTGGTGAAGAGGGCCAACAGCATCCTGTGGGGGGGAGATCAGAAGAGGGGTGGTTAAGAGATCCAGAGAGGTTCTTCTCCCCCTCTACTCTGCACTGGTGAGACTGCATCTGGAGTACTGTGTTCCTGTGCGACTTGGTCTGGGTGATCCTGCTGTGGCAGGGGGATTGGAGTGGATGATCTCTGGAGGTCCCTTCCCATCCCTGAGGATTCTACGATCCTATCTTGCTGCTTTTCCTTGTATTTTGCCTTTCTCCCCCAAACACAGATGTGCTTATTCTTCAGTGAATGTGAGTAAATTTCAGCTGATTTCCTGATCGCTTGCATTTTTCCCACGGAAGGCGAGCTGAAATGCAGGTGTGTGGGATATCTTTAGCAGAAAGTTAGTCACAGTGATGTCCCCTCTCTCCTGCCATGTGCTGTTTTGTGCCTTACTGTGCAATGGTCAGTGCTGTCCTGAGATGAAAGTGATTTCTAAAGGCTGTTAGTAAGACTTGACAGCTGTCTCATTTGACAGTGCTGCTTGTAGGTGGGATTGTGGAGGGAAGGTGTTGATCTCTTTTGGGCCACTTGTGGCATTCTCGCAGACTTCCATGTGTAAACCTACTGAAACTGTGACTTAAGCACACGAGGGCTACCAGGAGCAGCTCCCGCTGGCTGTAGCTGATTATTTCTGAACTGTTGGCTTTAGAAGCAAATTAAGTTGGCTAACTGAAAACACTAGCAAAGTACCTCAAGGAAACCTGATCTGAAGGGCCTGCTTCAAGTTAGCAGAGACTCTGTAGGAAGGGCTAGCATGGGGTTGTTTCAGCCAGGAGACTGCCTTGTGGCAGTCCTTGTCTCAGCGTTGCAGGTGGCGTGGTAAATGAGTCCGAGACGCTGGAGCCACTAGAGATCCTTGTTCCCAGCGGAGGTACGTCCTTTCCGTAGTGATCGGTGGTGATGCCGTTTGGATGGGAAGGGCCACTGAAACAGCAGTCTCATATTAGTTTGTTTTCAGGCATAGTGGGAGATGTGGAGTTGAACAGCAGCAGCCTGAGCTGATTCCTTTTCTCTGTTGCGTTCTGTCGGCCTGCATGCGATTCCTCTGCAGGTTGTGCCCCTTGAATTCCACCACCGATGATACTGCTCGGGCTGCTGCCACTAGTTACCCCTAGGAGAGGAGGAGGCATGTTGTGTTGTCCAGCTGCATAGCATGTGCTACAAGAGAAGAAAGGTGATGACAGGTTCCAGTAGAAACTTTGGAGAAGCCTGTCTAGAAAGCCTAGATGCTTCTACTTCTTCTTCTGCAGCTCTAGCATGAAAACCTCTTTCTGCCTTGCTGTCTTACCCCTTACATCTGCCCCATGCCTGGGTGTCTGAGTAGTACCCAACTGCATCATTTAGAATTCCTGTACCCATCGCACTCTTTGTTCCAGTATCCATACCAGTATCTTCATGGAAGCTTCCAGAACTGGAAAAGAGCTGTGTGAATCTGTCATCTTCCTGCTGCATTCAGCACCCATAGCAGTAGTGTCTCTGTGCCTCTCTCCTTGCATTCCCGGTTTCCCAGCTCTGGTGATAGTTGCTGCTTGTGCCTCCCCTTCTCCCAGAGTGTCCTTGCCTTCTCATTCCCATTCCCACTCTTCATCCTACTGCTTGTTATTCTTTTATCCAGCATTTTTCTTGCTGACTCCAAGTCAGTCACCTCTTCCGTCTTCCACCGTCTTTGCCCAAAGGATTTGGCTTTCCACTGACCCTCCCTCTAGTTCCCACTGGCCTTGCCAAGTAGGCTCAGATCCTCCCTTGCCAGCTTCCTGCCGTTTCCCACTCAGCAGATCTGTGACAATCTACTTTTTCCCTTTTCCTCGCTTCATTCCTGCCCTTTGCATTCTCCTCACGTTTTCCTTTCTACGTTGCCTAGGTGTCAGGACAGAGCGGGCGGAAAGCATAAGAGAAACTTTCTGGCTTCTAGATTTCCTTTTCAGTGCTTACCTTACCAGCAGGCTCAGACGGGGGGCAAAGCCCGTTTCCATAAAAGCCCGGTTTTATCCTTGAAGTCATCTTTGCTGAAGTTTTAAACTTTGCCAAGAGGAACTTGCACCGTTCCTTTGCGAGTGCCGCTGTGGCAGTAGCTCTTCCAGATAATTCCCGTGCACAAAAGCTACTCTGTGTCTGTGTTCTGTATGAAACCATTTGGGTACTGTAACTTGGAAACTTGTGCTCTGAGGAAAATAGAGCACGGAGCCCCCTGACAGTGTTCAGTGGTGACCACATCTTTTGGCTGATGATACTGGAGAACCGTTCTGAGACCGGTGTCGTGGCTCTCCGCCTCCTGGCAGTGCCAGTTCGTGCAAGCCCCCCAACCGCACGGTGCCTTCGAAGCGTGCTGCAGCCCCACTCTGGGGCAGAAAGAGCAAAAGGCCAGTTCCTGTCCTATAAATTGCACATTGTTAGCCATATCAGGTTCCCTCTGCTAAATATAGAGCTGCCCCTGCGCGCAGGGACGGGGTTTCTGTGTATGCACGCTCGCGCTCTGCTCAGCCTGTGTGCTCCCTCTCCAAGACTTGTGAAACTGTGAGCTCCAAAGCAGCGCTCACCTGGCGTGAGGCTGCGTGTCCAAACCTGAACGAAGGTGGCTGCTGCCGCTCTTCTCAGCAAGTGGAAACGCAGCGTTCCAATAACTGCTCTGTGTCGAGCAATCCTGAAGTTTCCTGTAGCCTGCGTGATTTCAAACAGTGTTCTTGGAATAACAGCAAATGCCTTGGGTCCCTGCCGCTCCGTTAGAAGAGGGAACCATCCCTCAACCGTGATGACAAGATAATTAAAGCCTCTCTTCTTCCTCTTGACCTCAGCTGTCCCTTTTGGTCTTGCACCCTTAGTGGTGAGAGAGTGCAGTTCACCCAGATCCCAGCCAGTAGCCTCTGATCCAGGGCCTGAAACTTGAGTGTCTTCTAACAGAAAACTGTTGTCTCTTTTCCTGCAACTCGGTCATCAGATCTGATGGTAAGGGCTGTCTGCAGTGAGCCAGACCCCCCTGCTTAGTGAGTACCCTACCCTGGTTCTCTGTATGGGTCTTACAGGTTCCCCCTGAATGGCAGGTGGGAACAGGATCTGCTCTGCGTCTGCATTCAGGTTCATGACTTCTGCTTCCAGGCTCCACAGAAATTCTTGTGTGGTGGAGGCCCTTCTGCATGAAGCATTCTGACCTGGGCTTTCCTCTGTCATTTCTGAGGCCTTCTTACATGGCCATAGCTCTTTACCCTTGCATCAAAAGATCTTTCCCAAGACTATTCAGAGCTGCCAGTTTTCCAGCAAAACCACGTGAGGACCTGAAAGCCTCTCAGAAAAACTTGGCATCGAGGGAGTGGGGAGAGACCTTGCTGAGAACCTGCTGTACGATCCCCATGCCTGCAGGCAGGACGGGAGGCTCCCTTACTCTGCCATGTGCTGGTTCTGGCAGGTAGCACTTAGGCTAGAGAGCTTGGGGATATATTTAGCTAACCTTGCTGGATCCCATGCTGCTTGTCTAGCCCACCCTCTGCCCCTGCTGCAGAAGTTGAGGACTCTCTTGCAGTCTTCTGTCACAGACAGGTCTGCCTGGGCTTGCAGTTCTGGGCAAATCATCACTAGATACCTACCGTCCCCTTGGAGACCTTCAGGGATCAGTGGCTGTAGGGAGGGCTGCTTTGCTTGGTGTCTGCTTTCAGTTCAGCCTGTCAGTTATTTCATTTGCTCTTCCTCTGCAGTGGCTGGGCTCTTTGATTTTTACTAGGGGGAGGCTGATGCCCAACCAGAAATAGAGGCAAGCATGGAAGACAGTAACTAATAGCAGATGCTAAGGGGAAAAGGGAAAGCAGCAAACCCAGTTCAGCAGTGGGTGGCTCCGGTAACGTGCTGAATCCAAGTCTCTGAGTACGTTAGAAGTCCAGCTAGAAGGATTTATAAGTCTTTCTGGAATGCCTTCTCTACAGGCTAGTAGTTTATATTGTCACTCTGCAACAGTTTTCTCCTCATCCCTGTGTGAAGAGGCTGCCCTTCTAGTTAGATCTCTGGTTTTCTCTCTGCATTTCATTCTTGTTCTGAATTGCTGGGCTTTACTTGTTGGGAGAGACTTTGTGGTGGCAAACCATCAGTAATAGCTGCTCCTTCGTGTAATCATCAGTTACCCGAATGGCACTGTGGTTTTAACGCAGACCAGCTGGTATTTCTACCTGGACTGTCACACGGGTGGCAATCGTTCAGGCGAGCGCTGATCTCTGCTTTGCAAGGCACGAAAGCATTCCCTGCAAATTAAAAATACAGGGACAGCTCTGTGTGTTAACGCGCGGCGTGAAAGCTGATTTCCCTCTGTTTGGATGGCTTGGACGCTTCATCAAGGCAGTGCTGCTTGCTGCCACCAGCCGTAGCAGTACCCGACAGGCATCTGATGTGGTTGTTGCTCTGTATCTTCATCGCAGTGTCGGTTGCTTTCACCCAGGTTTCGCTATGGCTAGAACTAGCTTTCAGCATTCCAGTGCACTGATCTTTAGTTTTACCCCCCAAATGCACAGATGCACGGCCACATCAACCCCTAAAGAGCTGAAACTTTGAGCTAGAAAGAACAGCAGCTGGTACCTAGGAGCTCTGCAGGCTGTAAGTGAACGCAACAACTGCCTTGAAGTCCAGTGCGCGGCTGGCGCTTTGTTTATACGTGTGTGTCGTTTTTTATAATGATAGCTTTTTAAATCCCTACCTTTCCTAAGTGGAAGCATCCTCCTGGGACAGAGAAGGAGAAGCTGTAACCTGAACCATTGCACAGAAAATTCTCGGGCGAAACGCTTTATGCTCTGCCTTTGCTGTGTCGGGGCTGTTCCTTGGCTGGATTTCTCCGCCTCTTCCTTTTTGTGCACACAGAGTATTTTTTCACTTCCTTGCGGTGTCTGTCTCTCTGGTTTCAATGAATCCAGGGAGGGAAGAACCCCGCAGCCTTGTCTCAGCGGTAGTCACTTAGGATTTCCTGGCATGACACAAGCTGGAGTTGCATGAGACGCCGGGCCAGCAAGCACTCTAGAGGGAATAAATAGGAACAATCAAATTACCAGTTTAAAGATGAGGTGCACGTGTAAAACTGAGCTGGAGCATGTTCTAGTGCCCTCCCTTTGACAAAGTACCGAGTTTTAATAAGGAATCAGTGCGGTGACTATCACATTAACCTGTTCTGCTTGGAAATTCTGCGAGTTGATGTTTGTATTAACGCTGCCTACTCCTAACTTGTTGCTCGCTCCTCTCTAACCTATAGACATCAGTGCGCTCTTCCCTGGGGTTCAGTGTGAGGCTTAGCATTAGTCCTTTAAAACAGGACCCCTTGAGACCCCTCGTGACCAGTACACGCTGATGTGGCACAGAGCACTTCAGCAAGGTGAGTTAGACTGATCCTGCCTGCGATTTTGTTCTTTCCCCCTTCCCTTCCTTGGCACAAGTGCAGGTCATGAAATCTGTCCTAGTTGCAGCTTTACCCTGCAAGTGGCACTCTGACTTAAACATTGTGAGTCTGGAAAGCCGCAGGAAGCGGTGGCTAAAAATAGCTGGAAGTATTTCCTTATCTTCTGAAGTATTAATCGACAAAAATCTATACTGCCCTCATCTGTTCTTTTACTTTCAGTCCTTAACATCTGCTCCAGCAGCTCCAGACTCTCAGATTTAGTCTTGGAATCCACACCTGACTAATAGTGTAAAATATGTATGAAATACAGGCAGCACCTGTGTAAACATTTACCCTGCCAGAGCATCAGTGTTTGGCGGCTGTTGTTGTTTATCGCTTTATGAAAGCTTCAGCGTTCAGCTTGGAGCTTGTGCTCTGTGTGTATGTTGAGTTCCTTTTTGCTGCAGAACGGCTATGCAAAGCTTGATCTAAAATCTGGGCTCTAAAGGTCTGCTCTGTCTTAAGCTCTCAACGTTCTCCAAGGTTTCGTTGAGGGTTTTCATTTCCTTCTTAGCTGGAAAAACGTTTCTGTGTTACAAAAGGATGGCAGATTCATAGTGAGGAAGGAGGACTCTAGTGTGACTGGGGGTGTATCCTTGTGCTGTATTGAAATCCAGGGCCTCGGGTGCGGTTTACAGATGTTAAGATTTAGTTATCATCAGAAAGTTGTTAACTATTTAGGAGGGATCTTATTTGAGTGATAGAAAGTCTCTGCTACCCACCACAATGGTTTGAAGCCCCCAGAATGACATGGCTGCAGGTGCTCTAAGTGTGTCTCAAGTGGAATCTGTAGCTGAAAAGCCACTGTCGTCAGCAAGAATTGGCTGCTGACCTGTAGATGTGAGCACAGTTCCATTTAACATCTTTCTTACGGTCCTGGGTTATCATCTAAAATAATAAAGGCTTTAAAAACTTACAGAGTTTTAAAACTATGGAGAGCTGCGTGCAGAACCTTCACTCAGCCCGATCGTGAAGCCCCTTGAGAAAAGCTGGGGGTTCTTAACTGGAGTATGTGCCTCTTACATCTTACTTGGCTATTGTGTTAACTTGGTCGACTTCTGCGGGTTACAGTGGGAAGGAACTGAGACGAGCAGACCTGCAGAATAACCAGTGGGGAGGAGAAGACTCTAAGGAGATGATCAAGGAGCACACTGCAGCTCCTTGCCAGGGCTGGTATCAGCTGAGCTTGGGACATGAGGAGCATCAATGTCTGTGTGAGAGGCTTTTGGGGCACTAGAGAATCCTGTACCAGCAAAAGTCTGTCTTTCAAACTTTCAATTCACCTCTCTCTGGAGGATATAACTACTAGTGTCTTTTGAAGGTATCAGTGCAAGGTCTTTGGTTAGAAACTCCTGAGAACCAAAGGTAACGTGCCAGCATTGCTCACAGTGTTGAGAAGAAAGGGGAGGTGCAAATCTGAGATCCAGTCTGAATGTGGCTTTATTGCTGGCATTACACAGAGCAGACAG
>VZRI01011911.1:7127-33159 GCA_013397515.1 Upupa epops
TCTCCGTAGTCGTGGAAAGCTTGCAGCTCTTGTGGGCTCTTCCCTACACCCACCGCCGCCTTTTTCGGGTGCCGGCGCCGCGCCGGGCGCCGCGGGCAGCTGCCGGGGGATTCACCGGGCCGGAGCCACTCCGGGCTGCCGCCGCCGAGCCGCCCGCTTGCCAACGTCACCATGGCGAGACGGCGAAGGTGTTCGTGCCCGGCCGGTAGCAGGAGAAGCGGCGGCGGCTATTTGAGTTGCGAGGCGGCGCCGCGGCCATCTGTGCCCTGCCCCACGAGGAGCCCAGCCCAGCGCTGTAGGGGGCAGGGGCGTGTGTCAACAACAAAACAGGGACTGGGACGGAGTTACCACGAGTCCGACTCTCCTCCAGCGCTTCCCACAAGTTGAGCCGGCGGTACAGCTGCTGTTGGACCGCGGCTCCAAGGAGCAGCACCGAGCACGATCTCCTCGGTCTGGATGAATCGGGCAGGAACGCTGGGAGAATATAGCCACTAACTACTGCCAAGTCCATTCCTGCAGCTACTTCCTCTTCTCAGCTTCCTTTTCTCCAGGCTAAGTAACTCCAGTTTCCTCAGCTGCTCTGCAGATGACTTGTGCTCTACCCCCTTTACCAACTCGTTGCTCTTCTCTGGACACGCCCCAGCAGCAAAATGTCCTTGTAGTGAAGTGTCCAAAACAGAACACAAGGCAACCTCATCAGTGCTGAGTACAGAGAGACAATCTCCTCCCTACTTCAGCTGACACAGTGTTTCTGATACAAATCAGGATGCTGTGGCCACCTTGGCACACTACTGGCTCATTCAGCTGACTATCAATCAATACTACCAAGTATTTTTTTTTGACAGCCACATTTCCAACCACACATCCACAGCCCTGTAGCCTACTATGGCTTTGTTATGACCCAAGCACTTGGCCTGGTTGAACCTCATACAATTAACCTTGGTCCACACACCTGGCCTGTCCAGATCCCTCTGTAGAGCCTTCCTACCTTTAAGCAGATCAACACACCTGCCTAGCTTGGTGTCATCTACAAACTTACTGAGGATGCATTCAATGCCCTTACCTAGATCATAATTAAGATATTAAAGAGCACAGGCACCGATACTGAGCCCTACCACTTGTGACTGGATGCTGCCACAACCACTCTTTGGGCCTTGACATGCAGCCAATTTTTAATCTAGTGAAACGTGCGCATNTGCTGTGGCCACCGTGGCACACTACTGGCTCATTCAGCTGACTATCAATCAATACTACCAAGTATTTTTTTTGACAGCCAGATTTCCAACCACACATCCACAGCCCTGTAGCCTACTATGGCTTTGTTATGACCCAAGCACTTGGCCTGGTTGAACCTCATACAATTAACCTTGGTCCACACACCTGGCCTGTCCAGATCCCTCTGTAGAGCCTTCCTACCTTTAAGCAGATCAACACACCTGCCTAGCTTGGTGTCATCTACAAACTTACTGAGGATGCATTCAATGCCCTTACCTAGATCATAATTAAGATATTAAAGAGCACAGGCACCGATACTGAGCCCTAGGAACACCACTTGTGACTGGATGCTGCCACAACCACTCTTTGGGCCTTGACATGCAGCCAATTTTTAATCTAGTGAAACGTGCGCATATCCAAGCCTTGAGCAGCAAGTATCCAAAGAGAACACTCCGGGAAACATTGTCTACATGGACTTCAGTAAAGCCCCTCACAATGTGCACAGTCTTTCCCTCATCCATTAGGCAGATCACCTTGTAATAGAAGATCAGGTCATATCAGGGTCTGAACCAAGCCAGTGGAAGTTGCTGCATTTTCCATTTTGCCACTACTAAAATAAATGCCTCTCTAGCTCCAAGCTTTTTAACTCAGAACCCAGTGAACTCTAGCAGCCATAGATTGCTCCATCTAAGTAATACTTTCACTTGAGGTCACCAGGAAATATAGAACAACTAGAGCAGGGAGGTACTGGGAACAAGGGAGTTCTCTTTGCATATTGGGTTGTTCCACTTCCATCCAGACTACTGATGTGGTGGAAGGCTTCTTTAAACAGCCAAATGGTGGGAAATCAGAATGCTCCTGCACTGTGATCATTGTATAACAAAAGCAGAATTGATGCCAGACATGACTATTTTAATGGATATGATTTGGATATATAACCCACTGATCACTGGCACTACAGATGAGTAAACATTGGTAAAATATCTCAAACAAATTAACAGGTGTTCCTCTAATAATGTGACATGGCCAACAGCTCAGCTAATATGTGTCTAGACCAACACAACCTGCACAAGCAACAAACACCAGGGGCTGGAAGCCACTGTGCTGCTAGAAAGCTACAATCTGATTGCCATTACTGAAACTTCCTAGGATGAATCTCCTCACTGGTGTGCAACTGTTGATGGTTACCAGCTGTTCATAAGATGGACATGGGACAGGCCAAGAATAAATTCAGGACCCTGAATTTTAACAAAGCAAACTTTCAGCTCTTCAAGGACTCGGTTCATAGGACCACCTGGAAAATTACCCTCAGTGACAAGGGAGAAGAAAAGCATTGGCAGATCTTTAAGCTGGACACTTTTCCATAGAGTGCAGGAACTCTTGAACCCTAGGTGCAAGAAATTATGCAAGGAAGGGAAGATACCAGCAAGGTTAAGTCAGTATCTTCCAGTCAAGTTAAAGAGTAAGGGACTGCCCAGTAATGTAAGCTGACACAGGTATTCCGGGAAGAGCGTAGAGACACTGCTTGTGTAGGGATGGGGTCAGGAAGGCCAAGGCATGGCTGGAGGTAAATTTGGTAAGTGACCCAAAGATGTCTACAGAACAGAAAAGGTCAAAGAAAGCATAGCCCTCCCACCTGATAAGCATGACTGACAAGGTGGTATAAACAGCTGAGGAGAGAGCTGAGGTACTCAACAACAATTCTGCATCAGTCTTCACTGTCATGCTCTCTTCTCACATTTCTCAAATTTATTGACTGTAAGACAAGGACCAGATGAACAAAGTCCCTCACACTCAAAGGGAAGATGAGTTTTACGTCCACATGAGAACATAACTTGATAGAACCCAATGGGATGCATCCCAGAGTCCTGACAGAATCAGCTAGCGTAGTCAACAAGCCACTCCCCCTGATACCTGAAATGCCAGGTGAAGTTTCTGGTGACTGGAAGAAGGGAAACACTGCACTCATTTTTAAAAAGGGCATAAAGAACCCATGAACAACCAACCTCTATGCCTGGCAAGAACACAGAACACGCTCTCCTAGAAGCTCTTATAAGGCACATAGATAGGCAGGCTATTTGAGACAGCCAATACAGCTTCACCAAGGGCAAGTCCTACATAACCAAGCTAATGGCCTTCTGTGATGGAGGCATTGTAGCAGTAGATGAGGGAAAAGAAACGGACAACATCTGTCTGGTCTTCTATAAGACCTTTGGCACAGACCCCTAGCATATCCCTCTCTGAATTGCAGTTAGGTATTTGATGGGTGTTATATTCTGTGGATAGCAAATTGGTTGGATGGCTGCATCCAGAGGGCAGTGATTACTGGCCTGATGTCTATATGCAGATCAGTGATAAATGGTGTCCCTCAGGGTTTGGAGCACTTCTGCTATAAGGAAAGGATAAGATTGCTCAGGTTGTTGAGCATGGAGAAGGGTCCAGGGAGACTTTAACACAGCCTTCCAGTGTTAAGAGTGTGTAAGAAACATGGGGATAAATGTTGTAGCAAGGCTTGTTGTGACAGGCCAAGTGTTAATGGTTTGAAATGAATACAGGGTAGATTCAGAGTGGATAGAAAGAATATTTTTTACAGTAAGGGTGGTGAAACACTGGAAGAGGTTGCCCACAGAAGCAGTAGAAGCCACATCTCATGAAACATCCAAGGTCAAGCTAGATGGGGCTCTGGGCAACCCATGTAGTTGCAGATAAATTTGCTCATTGTAGGTGACTTGTATTAGATTATCTTTAAATGTTCTCTCCAAGCCAAAGCAGTGGCAAAGGCAAAATACCACCTCTCCTGGGTCAAGCAATGGGAAAGATGTCAACAGGAAAAAGAAAAACAAGCTTAAGTCAAAAACCACAGCAGCAAAACAGGAGATGGCAATTACACAGCTTGACTGGCAGTAGCAGGACAGAGTCTCCAGAGATGATACAGAGACCAGGTGGATATGTTGCCTTTAAAAAAAGAAATTTACACCTGTAAGAGCTGTATTGTGACAACAGTAGGAAATTTCTTTCAATGAATGCTTTCACAAAAGTAACATGAAGATGTTAACAGAAGTATTTATTAAATAAACTGAACAAATCCACCCAAATGGAACAATCCACCCAAAAGAGAACAGGCACAAATGTTTCTCACATACGTTGAAGAAGCAGAAGGTCACTGGAGTATTTTTTGTTTTTGAGAGAACTGTGCTTATCTGTACACCACAGTGTAAACTGTTTATTTTGCAGACAGCTGTTGCTCAGTCAGGAGAGCGTGCAATCCCCTAGTTATTACAATATATCCCCTTAATAATAACTGAAAAGAGGCTATTGTAAAATATTACAAAGCTGGGCATGCTGGAGAAACACAAAAAAAATGCCTCTCAGTGCCAATGTTACCGTACATAAATAAAATACCTCACCATCATGGGTAAATAAAGGAGAACCTAAGAACAATTAACACTTTTCTTAGGTTTTAATCCAAATCCAAAAGGAACAAGAGCTTGTTAGATGCTGAATTACTGAAATGTATTTCCGATGGTTACAAATGAAAGACCTCAACTAGAACAAAATCTAGGGAATGGTTAATGTTTCAACATATATTCAATGTTCCTCTCCAAGTAATGTAGTTCATTGTTCTGGTTTGAAAATTACTAAATTTTCAAATATTAGTTGTGGTGCTTTATGCCAAAAAAGCATGTTATTTTCCATAAAATATTCTCCAAAAAAGCCGGAGACAGTAATGGTTTAACAAGAGTGTCTAAATCTGTTTGGGTTGTGTCTGTGTCTGTGTCTGTAATTCTAGAACAACCACCACCTTTCACCAAGAGTTCAATAGGCAATGAAGCCACCACCAAGAAGGAAAAAACCCAAATAAGTAAAATAATCAAAAAGGTAAAACAGAAACTGTACCACAAATGCCTTTACACACACTCTGAAAGAAAAAAGAAGACAACTAACACATCGGGTTTTGGCCTTAAATGAGAGGTCTGGGGTAAGAGAGTGTACACCAATACTCAACAGCCACCACACACACACACACTTGCATCCCACTTTCCAGAAGAATGTGGGGGAGGAATACAACACAAAATATACATTTGATGCTTGTGGGAAAAGTTCCTTTTCCTGCTCCTCATGCAGACATCAGCACACTGTTCATGTCTCTGGCATACTTCTAGCTCCTGTCAACATAGAGACTCTTGAGGCTATAGCAGCATCAAATATGGAGGATAAAACAGGGTTCCACTCTGTTTGCTAAAGGCTTAGGAGATCAGTACTTGTGATCTCTCTTAGTAGGGACTTCTCTCAGTCTCTCTCAGTGGTAGAGTATACAGGATCTTTGCCAGCCCAGTGGAGACAAGGCAACATGGCTCTGGTTACATGTGGCCATGCCTGTTAACGGTGTATAAGCTTTTCAGGGTCTCATCCAAGGGCTTTCCACAGGCCTTACACAGAGCCTTTCTTCCTTCTCCCGTCTGGTCAGGCACCAAAGGAGGTAGAGGGTTAAGAGCTCACCTCTGTCTGGCATCTTCAAAGGCAATCACTGTAGAGTGGGTATGTGGAAGGGTTGCCCTTACTCTGTTCCACTGCCAAGGACAGGAATGAGTTGGTGTGGCTTTTCTGTATCTGAGCCCTCAGTGAAAGGGGCTCAGAGGGGAGGGCTGCAGGTTCACTCCCACAGAAGAGGGTTTACAGGAACAGCTTGTCTCTTCAGCCTGTGTTCGAGCTCCCATGCAAAAGAGGGCTGTGGCTACCCCTGCAGCAGAGCTACAGCAAAGCTGAGACTTCTTCTGGTTTCCACCCTTTGGTGGTAGGGGGTGAGAACCATTGCTTGCCCCCTCTCTTTCCTAGAGGAGCTCCCTGTCTCAAGATGTGTCACAGCAGGAGATGACAAAGACAGCAACGAGAAGAGAAGGAAGAGGAAGAACTACTTTCCCTTTACGGGTTCTGTCCACCAATCAATCACCTGTAGAGTCCACACACTGACGCAGAAGGTCTGCTAGGAAAGCTGCCTCTAGCTTCAAAATAAAACGCTTTTTTGGCATAAAAGCACCACAACTAATAGCTGATTTGAGCTGGCATTTCTTTCTTGATGCAGTCACTTGTAAGTCATTAAAAGAATTGATCTGGTACAGCCCAGAGGAGCTTCTCTCGCCTTCTTTGCTTCTCTCCATTTTGGTGGCTGTTCAGACCTATGAAGCTGCACCAAGAGAAAATGTTATCACTTCTGAAAACATGGCAGGAACCCTCAAGGTCTACTAATTTATCTGTGTTCAACTGGAGAGACTGTGAGAATTTTGAAAATTTATGAGGATTAAGACTGAGGTTGGACAGTGCTGTGATTTTACAGAGAAGCAGGAACTGTCTACAGTGATGTTTTGGATATTTAATCTCAGTTTGGTGTAGAAGCAGTGTGATGAAACTCCATGTCTGTGTCTAAGCCTTATGTAGGGTTTCTTCTGATGTGTGGTGGGGGAATGAATTAAAATGTCTTGATGTATCTTTTTCAAAACTGAGTAAATTGTTTCATTGCTTCCAGTTTTGTCTCTGATTCGTGACATGTGACCCAAGGTGGGACATGTAGGGATCCAGACAAGGACCCATACTACCACACAATACTACACAACACATTTCCCCCACCATTACTTAACGCTGCGTTTTGTTATTGAGTTCTGATTCAGTTACCATTCTCTGTTTTTATCAGTTCTTTGATGATGTGTAAGACCTTGTCATCTAGGAGAGAAAACAGACAAGAGTTAGTGGAAAAGAACCAGCTTAAAAATTCATTCCTTAAACCTAAGAAAATCGTAAGACAAGTCAAGCTCTCAGCAGCTTAAAATATTGATATTTTAGGCTATGCAAGACTCTAAAGCAAGACAGGTGATTTCCATTTGCAAAGTTCACATTACATTATTAGAAAGTTAACACAATTACTCAATAAGCTGGTTGTATCTATTTCAGTATTTCACAAAAGGGGGCTGAGAAAGTGATAAGTGAACTTGTCAGACATTGATTAAGTGAGATAGCTCAAAGAACTATAATTTGTGAGCACAGTAACAGGGAACGACTGCACCTGGTGGAAGAGATCAGTACTTTGCAGCTGGCAAAACCAGGAGTTCTGCTATTCTATCTGCAAAACTATGCTTAAGCACTGAGAACAGAGTGAGCAGCTATTTCTTCTCAAGGACTGGCTGGCCATTGCTTTGTGTAAGAGCCTGAGAACAAAGTTCCCCATACTTTTGGGAAGGGGGAAGAAAACCACTCCTGGCAGCAGGGATAAAAGGAAGGATTCAAATGGAACAGGATGACCATCAGCCCTCCCCACCCTGCAGCCAGGACAAAAGACTGATAAAAGGACTGCTGGAGGCACTGAAAATCTGCGAAGCTGAGGAAGAGGGACTGATCACCTATCACTACTACCACCATACCCCATGCCATTCACGAGGCCAGCTATGCCAAGAAACTGCGTAAGATGGCCAGAGAAAACAAGGTGTTTCTCCAGAGATCTGCATAGCTGAGAAGCAAGGTGGGGAGGGGGAGTGAGAGCCTGCAGTCCTGAACAGTGGTCTGACCTCTTAACTAGCTTCTCTCCCTTTCCCCTTTTTTCCTCTTCTACATTCTAAGTTGGTCATCTAGCAACTTTAGTGATTTCTGTGCCTTCTAAATTTGGAATCTGGTAATTTTATTAAACTTCAACTTACATGGTCCCATGATGTAAATCTCCTTAATTTGACCCCAAGTAAATCCATGAATTTGAGTCTCTCTTAACAAACAGGACATGACAGAACTACAGACACATCTGCATATAATACTCTTCTAAATACCCAGTGCCCAAAGTTTAAATTGTCCTCCTTTACCCCTTACTTTGGGGCCCAACATACAGTTCCCCATCATTAACCTAATCTGCAAACCAACTAACTCTTAAAATTAATCCATGCCCAAAGTTTATCACATACAATCTTACTTCTGTTTTGAGATGCATACCGTACCACTGCTACTAGCACCTGTTAGCAGGGCTACCTTTGCAAGAGACGTTGTGCAGATCTTTGTACATCTGGGGTGAGTGACACAATATATGCAGGATTAGTAATGACTATCTAGATATCTCTTAATCTCTTAGGGTAATGAAATGATGTTCAAGTCACACTAACCCTGATGGGTGAGGATACAGAGTATCAATACTTCCTCAGGTTTGCCATAAAGTCCATCTAACTAATAGTAATGTCAACAGTACATTAGTAAAGTTACCTTCAAGTGACATTTTAGGGTTTTCAAGCTTCTTCTTTAAAACAGACTCAATTAGAACCCTCAGCTGTTTGAAAATTACTGCAATCTTTACAGGTGCCTACAAAGAACAGAGAAGGCAAACACTTGCATTACTCTCACATTTTATACCAAAATATACATTAGAAGTTTACATTACATGATTTTAAGCATATAGACAGTGTACTTATGAAAAGACTGTGCTTACATTATGTCCTCTTATTCTGAAGCACCTGCTATTTGTAGCATCACAGCCTAAAGACCAGCAACTTGGACAAGTAACTTGTAATACATTCCCACACTATAATTAACAATCCTCATAGGCTGAGATAATTAAATTACCAATACCCCATTTCCTCTAATTGCTTTTTTTTTCCCCCCAAGGTATAAAATGTCTACATATTTCCCTCTCAAGAGGTCTGCCTGGCCTCCTGAGAA
This sequence comes from Upupa epops, assembly GCA_013397515.1. NCBI lineage: Eukaryota > Metazoa > Chordata > Aves > Bucerotiformes > Upupidae > Upupa > Upupa epops. Next base: position 16,029 of record VZRI01011911.1, read on the forward strand.
AGCAGTCACAAACCTTAGGGGAAGAAGAGCACAGAAAATTGTTACTAAGTAGCTGTCAAGCTACTAAAAGCCAGTGTTTGCTATTTGACAGAATCTACAGAGGATTTTTTCATGTCACATGTCTGCAAAAATACGCTACAAAAAAAAAAAAATATGCTCAGCTCTCCCATTCCCAAATAAAACATTTTCATGTGGAAAGAAAATCAACCAAAAAACCCCTTAAACTAAGCATTTTCCATTTGGATTTTTTTCTTTCACAAATAATTCTGCTGGGCTATAAAACAAATCTTATTTTAAATACAAATATGTGCTTACATACAATGTAAAGGGTAATATAAAATAGCACACTCATCTGCTTTCAGTACTAGCTCTACAAAACAAGGTTTAGTCTATAGCCATTTCCAATACCTTTTCTGAAATAACACTGAATTTCTTCACGAAGTGGGAAGGAGCTGATATGTTACAAGCTGCATTTTACAAATCTATTTTTTCAAGTGTGACAGGCTAAGATTTCACTACATGTGTATAAAATTTCCCATAAAGTTTCCTTTATTTCTCCCCCTTCTTCCCTCTTCTTCATTGCACATATTTAGTGTTCTGAACTAAGCTTGTGCAGCTGTTGTGTAACAGAAAAGTAGCTTTCACTTCAACACACCTGAAAATGGATCCAGCCATCAACTGTCAGGAGACGCTCTCGATGCTGGACTTCTATATCCCCACCAAACAGTAAAATGGGAAAGGGCGATATTAAAGTAGTCTCTCTCAAATAGACCTTAGCATACCTCACCTGCATATAAAGAAACAAGATATTGAAAGCAGTAACAACCCCCCTTCCCAGCCCCATAAAATACTCAACACCAAATCCAATTACCTGCTTTTAGAAGTCTCTAAGTAAGTGACATGGTTCTACACTATGAGGAAATTAGACAAAACCACGATTTTCTTGTTAAAATTCAAACAGAAAGTTAGGCTAACAAATGTTAGCCTCATGATGTTCAGAGAAGAGACATGAAAACTAATGAACCTACTAGTATAAGAGGTAGTGTCCTTTTTGAGTTAGACAAGAAATACTTTTCTTCAGTGATCTTACTTTCAGTTGAGATTTTTCTAAGTAACTGCCTTTTCTGCAATATTTGTGCAAACAATGGCTGCTTCCACAAGCAATAGTGCCATGAAGGTCAGCCCTCTTTTCTCTTGGGTTGCTGCCTGCTTCCCTTTTTGCCTCTCTTCTTCCATGACTGGTGTCTGTGGGGGACTGTCTCTTCTTCTGATTCCAAACTGTGCATTCTTGAATCCTGTTCTGAAATCCAGCTCCTGCTTCTAGATCCTGTCTGTTACTGAGCCCAGTCTGAGACTTCCCCAGAACCTGCATCAGTGGTGACTATTATCTAATTGCCAGCGGGGGGTTGAGTTTGGTATTGGTGCTGTACATCTCCTGTTATCATTAGTTTCACTAAAGCAGTTTTAGTTTTCTTTTCCAATCCACAAATCTCTTTCCTTTATTCTCTTTTTCTTCCCACTTTCTGGGGTGAGAGGGAGTAAGAGAGCTCATTTGTTAGCCCAGCTGCAACCCATGACAAGTAGGTAAACCTCATCTGTCACATACACTTAGCTGTGTAGCCAGTTCATCAATCTATTTACATTTACACATGCACGTGCATGCAGGCATAAATTTGAGCATTTATTGGGACACTTACAGAGTGAATTGTGGGGCTCAGTATAAGTTACTCTTGGCTTTAAAGCCTCTGAGATAAATATGGAATGGGATAGGAAGGAGCTGTAGTGGGAGGAAGGAAACAGTCTTCTTCACACAGAAAAGCAGGCTTTGTTTGTTCATGGTACAAATTACCTTAGCTGCTGACTTTCTCTTATACTACAGGGTTGTCAGGCTCCGCAAATATTTTCAGCTCTCCAAAATTTACTATCACTTCCTATGCATTAATAACTAACACAATATCCTGCTTCTCTAAAGCTGGCCACTAAGCCACTGCTATCAAGGTTTTGCCGCATCAAAAGTGTAGCTAAATGTAAACACCTGAATTAGCTAATACTTGACACAATTTTCAGCTGTGAGAGGGAAGAAGGTGACATAAAAAATAAAACTCACTTAGGAAAGTGAGCAGTCAACGACACAATTGGCAATTTTAAGTTATAGAGAAGTTGTATGTGAACAGTTTCAAAATCTTAACAGTCTGGTTAAAGCAGTAAAAAAGAAAAAGCATATTTTGAAGTGTTACTACTACATACTACTGTTCAAAGTGTCCATATTAAAACAGCACTGTATTAAAAAAGCCAACACTACTAAGTGACAAACAGTAAAGTATTTCCATGTGTAGCTACCAGTTTCATAATTAAAATATTGTACATGATGTTGAGCCTTAATTTGTTCTTCAGACTCTAAAGATGAAAAAGACATTCAGATACACTTTACACTGCTGTGTGCTATTTAATATTACAGGTATAACTCCACCTTAACATGAACTACCAATTACATTCTCTATTTTCACTTACCTTCTCCTGGTAAAGAATCCATCCATATGTCTGTAAGTCTCGATTTACAGAGGAGGGGTGCACCTGTGCTTTACCCTGAGCAGTTTCTACCATGCAAGCCAGCTTCTCTGTAATATCCACAGACTTCATATATATTATTTTTCCAACATTGTCATACAGTCCAGCAGTCAACACAGCTTTGAGTAGAGCTATTTCATGGAGAGAAAGTGATTGTGTGTCTCCGCGTCCATCCCGTCCACAGTGTGCTGAAGATGCGGTGAACCCTGCTGCTCTGACAACCCTTATGAGTTCTTGTTTCACATCCTGAGATTAGGAAGATATTAGCAAAAGTCTAAATTTCAAAAAGGTGCATATTCCATCAGCAACACTCCATCCCAAATATGCATGCCCTCCAGAGAAAAACTCTTACAATTGTATTTTCTGCAACTACTGTGGCATACTTAGCATGAGTCAGCAATGTGCCCAGGCAGCCAAGAGGGCTAATGGCATCCTGGCCTGCATCAACAATGGTGTGGCCAGCAGGGCAAGGGAGGTTATCCCCCCCTGTATTTGGCACTGGTTAGACCGCACCTGGAGTCTTGTGTTCAATTCTGGGCCCCTCAGTTTAGGAAGAATGTCGAGGTGCTGGAACAAGTTGAGAAGAGCAACTAGAATGGTGAAGGGCCTGGAAGGCAAGCCCTACAGTGAGAGGCTGATGGAGCTGGGTCTGTTTAGCCTGGAAAAGAGGAGGCTCAGGGGTGACTTTACCGTTGTCTATAACTACCTAAAAGGTGGTTATGGTCAGGTGGTGGTCGGTCTTTTCTCCCTGGGCAGTGGGGACAGGACAAGGGGTCACAGTCTTAAGCTCCATCGGGGGAGGTTTAGACTTGACATTAGGAAAAGGTTTTTCACGGAAAGTGATCCTGTTTTAGAACAGGCTGTCCACAGACGTGGTTGGGTCACCATCTCTGGAGGTGTTTAAAGTTAGTCTGGATGAAGTGCTGAGTGGCATGATCTAGATGTCAGATGTTTAGATTTACTTGGTTGGATTTAGGTTGGACTGGATGATCTTTAAGGTCTTTTCCAGCCTCATCATTACTGTGATATTGTAATAATAGCTGCTTCTGAGACAAAACCATTACCTGGAATGTAGAATTAGATATATAGTACTATATACACATACATACAGACTGCAAATACTAAATCTCACCTGTAATTGAAGTGGAAAAAATGCATTTGCATCAAGGATCAAATTCTGCTTTTGAGCTTGGTCACCCAAACTTAAGTATAAAAAACACCAATAAAACAATTTTGTCACCAAAAATGAAGACCATTTACAAAAACTCATTGCTTATCTTTCCAAATTCATATACCTACTCTTCAGTATAAAGAATAACAGATTTTAAGTTTTCCAATTCATAACCTTTTATTTTCTGGTGGAGTTAAGAACTAGCATCTCCAATAGCCATGACTGGAGAGATGTACACAAACAGAGTATGCAGACTCAACTACCTTGATTGAGGATGTGTGTTTCATCAGTCCATAGCATTCCACTTGCTTTTGTCTTATTTAAGTAGTAACTGTGACACAGCATATCTTTCAAAGGGCATGATATTTTAAGAGTGAAATTTTCAACAAAACTTTGCAGTGTAGTGTGTCATCATTTGGTTTACCTCCAGAGTTAACAGGGAAGTCCTATTCAGGAAATGTCTTCTGCAGTAAGTCATTTCAGCACGATACCCCCCTTCTTGTCGAGCCCTTTTCCACCTAATGAAAAAAACCACCATTTTAATGCAACAGAAAAAACACACATCAAAAGTACTACCACTTTCATATTGCTGTAAGTTAAAAGGCATTAATGTATTTTTGGTCAGCATTCTTCAGTAAAAGAAATATGTAGCATTTATAAAGAGGAATACTGTCAGTCTAAGGGCATTCCAGTGTACACAACTGAAATATAAATTTGACAGGTACTAACAAAAGTGCCAAGTTATTTTTTCCTCCAAAAAATGACAAACTTGTGACTTGACAATTGAAACAAAATCCAGGTGTGGTTTCTGAGACTTAGTGACAGTATCTTAAAAAATTGCAGGCATTTTTATAATATGTATATTTATTTGTACTGTCTCAAATACATTCATCTCCGCATGCCACAAAGATCAAAGAAAAATACGTTACACATTAAGATAAAGAGATACAGTACACCTCTGTATGTGTGCCAGTGTCATTACAAGAGTTAAAGGGCAAGGTACTACGCAAGAGATCCTTTTGTCTTACAGTACTTGACAATCTCTTTGAAGAAAACAGGTGCAAGCCAATTGAAAATAACAACAAATAATGTAGTTCTGAGATGAGTCTGTAATTATCTGCATCTAGCTATAAGCACAGGAGAATTATCCTTTACCCCAGATAAGCATTGTAGATGGTTATATGGTCTGAAGCTGCCATTGCTAGAGATGATTTTGCAAGGTCTGCCTCATCTTTTCGACCAATTGGTGTAGTAAATGGGGATTTTTCTGTCATAACAGCAGCCAGAGTTGCCTGTAATTAGGAAAGTACACATCACTTACTTTATTATAAGCTTACAGGCTTATCATACAAATAGATGTAGTTATTCTTTCAAAATAGTCAATGATACTTTAATAGTAAATCCTGTGGAAAACTTATCACCATAAAATATTTCTATATACAATTCAAACTTGTATCAAAAAGACATTGTTACACAGTGTCTTATATACACTAATAAAACTCACATGAAATGGTTTGCCAAATGCCAGAACAATGCCAAATAATACAGTGACATCACATTAAACAAATGCTTTAGATTGTACCACATTAACAGGATTCTGAAAGAATGAGGAATTTTAAACTTTCAGTTTTCAGCAACCAACATATCAACTCTTCCCCTTAACTTGCAGTATACTAAACAGACTAGGTGACAGCGTTAAAAGACTGTGGTATAGTTTGCAAGTTATCGCACCAATTAACTTGCAAAAACTTCACAGCAGCACATTCTTGCATATACTGTAATGTAATCCACATTGGTCTAACCCATATATAAAAGGGCATTTTCTTTGTCATACTCTAAGGGATTATAACAGGCAGAACTGGAGACCAAAGCACCTGATTACGCTCTTATGAGTAGTAGTACTCTAAATGTTTGGAATGACAAAATAATTTTGGTTGGACAAGACCTTTAAGATCATCAATTCCAACTATAAAGAATGCTTAGACTGTTCCCCTTCATGATCTTTAAGCGCCCTCACCTTAAAATAAACACTTTTTCTGCATCATCCTTTCAAAATACCTTCTAAGATAACAAATTTATCGGAAAGAGTTAACTATTTTCTGTACTTTCTACATTATTTACTTAGATATAAATAAGTTTTTAGATTTTTTTTTTTTTTTTACTCACCACAGGATCCAAGCAGCCAAATATAGCACCAAATATAAGCATTTTGCCAATCTTTACATTGACAGGAAGTGCTGCGAGGTGTTGGCCCAATGGAGTCAGCTTGGGTTCATTTAGCAGACAAGCCCCAATCTTTCTCAACATGTTCATTGCATTACCAATTACTTGCTGCTGTGGTGGGTCTAACGCTCTGGAAAGGAAATCTTCAGGAGAGCCAAGATTGCATTTCTGTGGAGTACATGGTGTACATTTCAAAACAAATGCAAGGAGATTTTGCAGCAGTAGCTGCAAAAGAAACTGAAAAGCTGATATTGCAAAGGCTCACAATCCCTCCCCTTAAAACCAGCCTCTTGGTTCCTCGAACAGAGACATACCCCACACTGGTTTAACACAATTTTTGTTTAGAAGGATTTTGTATGGCAGAACTACCAACCAGAGGAGCCTATTACCACATGGTCACACACGCACAGGAGACTCTCAAACCTGATGAGATGCAGGCAGTTCAGTCCGGCATTAATTTGCCAGGTTGCCAGTTTTCTGAAGCACATGCCACTCACTGAGGATGTGAGGCAATGAATGGAATTGCTTCCTTCAACAGAAAATCAGTTTGAAGACTATTTAATTTTAAATTGTTACTCTAAGGTATGCTAACATCGTTTAGCAGAATAGTCTGGATTTTCTAATGCACAGAGTACTGGATTGTCCTGGTGGGAGGAGCCCTACTACCTACAGTGGATTAGGGCTGCCCTAGTAAACCTTTTTAGATAACAACGTCCATAAATCCAAAGCCAAAACCATACCATAATATGAAGGCATAATTCCTCCAAAGGCACACGTAGTATTTCTGGAACAGAGTATTCCATGAAACTTTCAAACCTGCAAAATCATAAAAACACAATCACAAATTCAGATTGAGTTCAACTAATAAACTCAAGTTTCATATGCTCACTCTCTGCACACATTCTTTTGAGGGGCCAGAGAGTGGCAGATGTTTTAATGCATGAGTAAGCTGTTCATCCTTTGAATTAAGTTCTACGTAGTATATTAGAAAGTAATTGATTTAGTAGAAGAGAGGACAAGGCAGTAAGATCCTTATTTTCAAAACATTCTTAAAAATGCGTATTTCTCAAACTGAAAGCATTGCATGTGGCTAAAATTTATACTTTACTGATTATTTCAAAATAACTTATACCATAACTGTTCAAAGTTGCTTTCAACTTAAACAGGAGAAAGGTTAATCTACTGCAGTAAGAGAAATTATTTCTGCAGTGCTGTATAATTTGATGTTTTTCCACTCTCTCATCCATACAGTATCACTTCAGAAACCTACAGATATCTGATAAAAACCCTCAAGTTTCAGGACATAAAGTTTGTATATGTTTCATGCAGCATCATAGATGTCATTAAACATTCCTTAGTGCTGCACTTCAGTTATGTATTTTTTTCAAAATACACTTTTTAGAAAAAAATTAATGTTATTCCGAAATCGTTAAACAGAAACACAACACTCCAGAAAAATAATTTTCTGTCATATGAATGTTGTTTAGGTACGGTTTAATCTTTTGAGTTTGCACTAATCAGAAGTGAATTTCAACATTATTTCTCACAGTAAAAAGACAGGATGTTTATGTGATTTATGCAGTCTTGCCCAGTTCACAGTACCTCTCTCTTGTGTACATTCGGAAGCAGAATCCATCCCTAACACGTCCAGCTCTTCCTTGCCGCTGCAGAGCACTTGCTTTACTAACAAAGGTCTCCTCCAGGGAACTCATCTGACTACTTTCATGATACCTTAAAAGTTACAAAGTCAAGTGCCTATTCAGATTTCATGATTCAAAGGTTTACATATATTTAACTCAGATATATTAGCAACATGCAGGTATATAAGTAGTATTTATTGTAAAATATTTAGTTTTGAAAATTAAGCATACCTGAGGGAAACTGTACACCACAGAACCTTGATCGTGTAGGTTATCCAATATCCAAAGTGTTTAAACTGGAAAATGAGCTACTCTATTATTGCCTAGCAATTCAAAATTGTTCCTTTTAATGTATTCTGTATGGGTCTTCATATTTAAAATTGACAAAAAAGTAACCTATATAAATTGACAGTACAAAAAGGGTATACTTTATTTCTAAACCACTACTTAATTTATATGTCTGTGAGCAACTGCCCATGTTATTCACACCATCTGAAAATCCAAGGATTCATCCAAAACTTGTATCTAATCAGCAAGCTGTTCAATAAGCCCAGTATATCTTTGTCAGAAACTGTAGTTTAATAATTTAATTGAGTAAGTTTAATAAAAATTCTGGCAGTACCAACCCCCCATACTTAAAAGTAATCACAATACAATTGATGAAAATTGAGATCTCACCTATTTTCTTTTGTTCTTCCAGTATCAATTACAAAGACAACATCTGGTATTGTAATACCTGTCTCTGCTATATTAGTTGCCAAAACAATCTGAAAAAAAGTAACAAATAATTATGAAATATCTGACAGGTTTCATCCTTTAATCAGTATAACAGAGTAAGTTTGGTTTAAGTATTTAACAAAATGATTCAGGTATTAAAGTACATGACCTGGAAAATTGCTTAGTTTTCCTCAGCTGGCAAGGAATTGACAGGTAGGTGAGAATTATGCAATCAATTTTGTTTATAAGCAATCAAAATTACTCCACAGAACCTGCCAAAATTGGTCAATGTTTAGTTAAGTAGTTTGGTAGTAAGTAAAATACTGTTTTCCTAGATATGAGCTACAGTTACTGGTTAATAATTAGAACACAAGAAAGCAATAAACAAACACTTAGAAAATAATACATTTGAAAAGTTGTCTGATCACTGTCAAGATTTTCAAAATACAAAATTAGAATAGTTCAGGTTGGAAGAGACCTCTGAAATCATCTAGTTCTAACCCTCCTGACACAGGCAAGGCTACCTCTCACTACAAAGCCCAGAGCCCCATTCAACCTGGCCTTAAACACTTCCAGGGAACAGGCAGCCACAACCCTCCTGGGAAACCTGTTCCACTGCTTCACCACCCTTACAGCAATGAATTTCTTTCTAAGATCTAATCTAAATCTAGCCTTTCTTAGCTTGAAACCATTCCCCGTTGTCCTGTCACTGGAGTCCCTCAAAAAAAGTCCCTCTCTAGCTATCCTGCAGGCTCCCTTCAGGTACATGAAGGCTGCTATAAAGGTTCCCCGTGTTCTCCAAGCTGAACTTCCCACACTTCTTCAGCCTGTCCTCACAGGACAGATGCTCCAGCCCTCTGGCCCTCCTGACTCACTTCAACAGTTCAATGTCCATCTTATATTGGAGGGCTCCAGAACTGGATCAAGTGAGGTCTCACAACAGTAGAGTCAAAGGGGAGAATCTCCTCCTTTGCTTTGCTTTTGATACAGCCCAGGATACCGTTTGATCAGGATTGCTCTCAATCTGTTAAACATCCAGCATGTATTTGTGCTTGGGTTATACTAACCCAGATACAGGATCTTGCACTTCCACTCGTTGAACCTTTGCAGTTTGCACAGGCCCACTTCTCAAGCTTGTTAAGGTTCCTCTACATGACCTCCCTTCCCTCCTGCTTGTTAACCACACAGCTTTCTCTCATTGACAAACTTGCTGAGGGTGCCACTATCCAGGTTACCAACAAAGATGTTAAACAATACTGGACCCAAAACACGCCCTGAGGAACTCCACTCACTACAAATCTTCGCTTGGACATTGAGCTGTTGCACAACTGAAGAGTGCGACTGACCAGCCAATTCCTTATCCACATGCTAGCTTCTCTCAGATGCAGTTCCAAAGAATTCTTTCTTTGCAATGAAAGAATTCCAGGAACAACTGTTGTTTAATTTTGTATAATTTGATTTTAAAACATTCACAGTTGCACCCACAGAAATTTCCTCCTTTTAGTGGTAAACTTCACTTCTTTCAACATATCATACCTTTCTCATACCAAGAGGAGGAATTGTAAAAGCAGCTGCTTGATCTTGAGTTGAAAGAACAGAGTGCAAAGCTATCAATCTGTGCCTAAAATGACAAAGTATACTAATCAATGTGTTTGTTGAATAAATATATGATTAAAAACGAGAGCTAAACTGTAACAACATTTAGAAAAACTAGGATACTTGGAAGAGAAAAACCTTATATGATTTGGTATGAAAGTCTGCTTCAGCATTTTATTACAACATCAAGAAAAAGTTAAAGGAATACTAGTTCATAGGGATGCTTCTAAGATAAGAAAATTTGAATAGGACTACAAACATATGCAACTTTCAGCCTGAGTAATAAAGGCCTTCAGAGACAGTGAAAGAGCTGTGCTTTCCTTCTCTTCTAGTCTGCAAATACTTTGCGATTAAGTAAGTTCATTGAAAAATAAATGCAAAAGGAAAAAGTTATTGCTATATCACGTCTAAATAGCTACAATTTTGGCTTGTATAGTATTTAGGTAATAAAAGGACATTTGTAGAACAAACAGCTCAGAGATCTCACTCATTTTCCCTTTTCCAGAACAGCTGACCTTCAAGCCCAACATACATACTCATTATATCAACGGTTTAACTTTACTAAGAATATCTGCATTACCTGTCATGCAAGTTAAATCTCCTATCAGTTGAAATGAGATCATACAGCTGCTGGATATGGGCAAGGCCTGGCAAAAAGACCAGCACTGCACCCTCAATGTTCTTGAACTGTGGACTTCTATCTGGAAAGTCACAGTAGAGGTGCAGAATTAAACAAACATGCATTTGCAGAATCACAAAATAATCACGATTGGAAAGAACCTCTTAGATCACCGAGTCCAACCACCGCCACAACAACACCACACCTAAATACTTGACAGATTGAAAAAACAAAACAAAAAAAACCACCAAAAAAACTAAATCACAAAATAGCCTGACTCATGCCTGCCATTATAGCATATGGCAATGCGCCATGTCTACTCATTTCTAAAATACCTCCAGGGATGGTGACTCAACAACCTCCCTGGGAAGTGCCTCATCACTCTTTCTGTAAAGAAATTCTTCCTAGTATCTAATTGAAACCTTCCTTGTCTCAACTTCAGACCACTGCAAACAGTTTCACTTGGAAACAGAACTAATTCTGGGCCCTGTGATAAACACTTTTTAGAATGCTTCACACAAGAATGAGGTCAAGCACTTCATTATTGGTAGAAAGTAATTGAAAATGACAGCTTCATGTACATAAACTTCTGAAGAAGCAGACTGTACCTAAGTATGCAAGCAACTCCAAAATAAGTTCAAGGTTGATCTTGTATGGGTTCATATATATGACAGCTTGCTGTGTACGACTGCTATACTTTGCATAGTAAGGAGGCAAATCCGTAACAGATCCAGACTGGACTGGGACATACTCCTAAAAAAGATCACATTCTCAGTATTATGTATGATAGCAGAAGTTCAATTTGACATTCACTTAATTTATGTTTAAGACAGAGATTGAGATAAAGGCATATTTGCCTAACTTGCCAAAAAAAAGAAAAAAATCAGCACGACTTACATCAACTAAATTGTTGTTCAATACTAGTAAGAGGAACTGAAATGAAAAAAAAATATCAAGATTTCCAAGGCAAAAATCAGTAATGCCTACTTAACCTGATACTTTGCAGTGCCTCCTCCTTTGCCAGTAACATTTATTATTACTTCCTCCTCCTCCTCCAAAAATTTCTGACAGTATTCTGAGTCTTTCTCGAGAACATACCCAGTTGCTTCAATTATATCTTCAACATGGAAAACCTTTAAGTGAAAATTTAGATTGAAGTACAAATCATGTAGAAATCTGGTAACTTTATTTCTTTTTCAAAGCTTATATAGAGCTGAAAAAGTCATGCTTTTTATGACAGATCTTGCAAATTTCAGCTTAATCTTAAAATATTAGAAAACCTAAACTGACAGTTGCTGAGCATGTGTTAATACACCTCTCTACACATTCACTAACATTATCTTTACCATAGTCTAATATAACAATCATGAGAAACACATTAAGTGTATAATGACAAAGCTGCATACCAGGTGGGGGCTATTTGTTCTCAACATAGGGTAAAAAAGCATCCCTGATGGAGTAATTTTAATCACAAAATGTATCACAAAAACAACAATACAATCCTGCACTTTAGAGCACTAAAGCCAGTTGATATTTTCAAAAAGGCTACAAGTCCTTGAAGCACACATGTAAGGTATGTAGTTTTCGTTAGAAAAAGTTATACTGGTGTTCTTATAGACACTAAACACTGCATAGACACACAAAGTGCTTTGCATAATTAGATAAGCATTTACCTACCTCAACAGGGTAACTTCTCCCAGAGATTCTTAATATGGGACAGTGTGAGAAATAGCTGGAAAACTTCTCACTGTCTACAGTAGCACTCATTAAGATCAGATGCAGGTCAGACCGCTTATGCAAGATCTCTTTCAGAATAACTAACAAAAAATCAGATTGGACACTTCTTTCATGGACCTAGAATTACAAAAGCATGTCCATAGTAAGGCTTTAGTACAAGGCAAGGCCCAGAATAACTAGTTTTCTGCAGAATAGTAAAAGCTCACAACCTCATCTACAATAACATGAGATATACTTGAAAGAAGACCATCTTCTTGAAGTTTCCGAAGCAGGACACCTGTTGTACAGTACAGCAGTCTGGTGGCTTCTCCTGTTCTTGATTCCATACGAATTTGATATCCGCACAGGGAATTCTTTAAAAGCATAAAAAAAGTGAAATGGTACAGGCATTTTCCTTGGTTGAGAATGTGAAAATACAGTGAAACGTGCAACTAAGTTTCTCCAGAGCAGCAAAGAGCTGTTAAACATAGTGTTCTTTCTAGGCTCCTTCACAGTCCTCAAACAAAAAACATTTTTTCACAAGTTTACTACTACTACACCACACAGGATCCTGATTTTCTTCAAATAACAAAATAGTTTATGAGGGGCCCCTTTCAAAGCAGGCCTCACCTAGTTCCACACTGGACTCCTCTTCAGTTGGGAGAGTATTTTCCATCCCAAATGGCAGACATGCTACATTTTCTGGGCATTCTGTGCTGGTGTTTGACCAGGCTCATTGTAAAACACTCTTGCTCTTAATCATAGCCCAAGTATTTTACAAATCATTTATGGATACACATAGGTTCAAAGATAGTAATTTGGAAAGAAGCAGCTGACATGGCAAGGAGCTCTTAAGTAATGGTTGTTTGCTTAAGAAGAAACTTTTTCACTTGGTATCACCAATCCATGCCCCCCATACTTCATCAAGACTGAGAAAACATAATTCATCTTACTTTTCCTCCTGGTCCTGATTCACAGCCTAGCTCTTCACAAACCCTGGTTGCCAGGCTCACTGCTGAGATTCTTCGAGGTTGTGTGCAAACAATATTACATTTCTTTGATCCTTCATCTAGCAACAAGTTTTCCAGCAAGAAATGGGGCACCTGGGTACTCTTACCACTGCCAGTCTCACCAGCCACAACAACTACTCGATGTTTCTTAAGAGTTTCTACAATAGAGTTTCTGTGCTTAAACACAGGTAACTCCTGTCTGTCTTTTAGAAGCCTCTGGTATTTGGAGGAACTCTGCAGCCTTTTGAACAAAATCCTTGCAGATTCCAAATTATCTGTGATGGAGGTCTCAAGGGAGAGACTGCTGAAGTCCTCATCAGAAACTAAGTTTTCCCAGGAATCTTCAGGATCCTCAGATACTTTTGGCTGGTTTTCAGACTGTAGCTGTTGTTGTTGTTTGAGTTTGTTTAATAATCTAGCAATAAAGTTATCACGAGGTTTGTTGGTTTCTATCTTGTTTTCTTCTTCCTTTTTCATTTCAGTATCCCTCCATTCTAGCCAGACATCCCGGTAGGTAGGAGGCAGTAACTGGTGAACTGACTTCAGGTGGAAAAACCAGGAACAAAAACACTTTAAGTACTACTTATTAGCGAAATTAACATTTCATTTTATGCTTAAATGAATTTAAGTTGCAAAAGATATGACAAAACTTGAAACAGGGAGCTAGTTCTAAACGAAACCACCATGAAAACAGTACTATAAACAGTAACAATATGCTTTTAATTTCAAATAGTTTGCATTTTTTAACAATACCGAAAGTACTGAAAGAACAGTTTTACTGTCACAAAATGCCCTCCCTGTACATTGTATCACACACTATTTTCTGAAATATTTTGCACAACATGCCCAACTACAGATAAAGCAAATAAACATATAACACATTAAACTGCTTTTAGAACTCAACTAGAGATACATGAAAAAACAAGTACACAGGCAGAATCCAGGCTAAGAACATTAATACAGGTGAAAAACTTACTTGACCTTTTGTTAAGTGATAGAGTGCCAATGTAGCAGCTAGATGTTGGGCTTGCATGCTGTCTTCTGTTACGATTGTAGGACACATTACCATTACATCGTCTGCCGATCTGGTAATCTTGACCCTTAAAGGCAAATTTCATAACTTTTGTTATCAATATAAATAGCATGCCTGTTAAACAAAATCATTATTTTGTTTAAAATGTGAGTGAAATTCCAGTAGAAAAACTAAGCTAAAGAAACTATTCTTGTAAACAGCTAATAAAGTTAAATAGCAGAAAAATTTTGAAACATACCAGGAATATATCTGTGATTTCTATTGCTTTTTACTCTTAACAAGTACCTTAATTTTCAGCAAAGTAGAAGTATTTATACATACACAAATCAGCTGTTTTGGAAGAAGGGACAAAATACGTATGCTTGTCATTACTCAGCATAGATTAAAGTGCCAGAGATGCCAACACCTATTTAACAAGTATGTGCCAGTCAGACCAGCAATGAAATTTCTGACACTACTACGAGGATAGTACATTAATAACATTTAACTTGAGAAATAGTTTATTTAACTGGATTCCTCCAAAGCAGATTTTGTAACACCTTGCATACTTCATTTGTACCTAGCAGTATTCTACTTTATACCACTATATCAAACATGTTTTCTAAAATAAATTTTAAAATCCCTGATACTGCACTGTTTGGCTACAAACTTGAAAGCTTTCATACAAGTTTCTGACTTTTGCTTTACAAACAACCACCCCTAAAAGGTGTTTTGGTATTTGTCTATTTAAAATCTGTGACTTAATATAGGCTTTGAATAAGAATATCAGAAGTCATTGTTCACATTTAGCTCACAGGTTCACTTCAGAATCTTCAATTCAGCAATACAGAACTAAAAAATAGTCCAATCTTTATCTAATCATTCACTAGTGTCTTATTTTTGCAACAGTCTCTAGTCTCGGCATTACCCTGGCAGAGCTATCCTAATAGTACAAAAAGAGTCAGCCTGGGTAAAACCCATGTGAATTTAGATCAACACGACAAGACAGAGTAGCCAGTATTTCTATTTTTATGTAAGCCAAAATGGGAAAGTAAATTTTCTAGGAAATACATACCTACATTTCCAATATTTTCCAACAGGGACCTTTTCAAAGGCAGGATTTGGGCTCTTGGGAAAATTCTTCCTACACCAGTCAATCAGAAACTGTTTTGGAGATTTACCAGTCCAGCTTCGTGCACTATAATCAAAATTCCTTACATCTGGTGGTTCTTTCTTCTTTACTACAGAAGTACAAAGTCATGTTTGAATACTCAACATTTTTTAGATTCCTTTGATGGTCACAAATGCGTTTACCTTTCCTTCAAATGTATTTTTACTACAAGATTACTATTTTCTGAAATATTTTGCACAAACACCAGTACTGATACAATATAGAAATTTCTGCTTTTCCCACAGAAGTAGCAATCAGGAGATGAATTACAGTATTTTCTATGCAATTTTTGACCAAGCAATAGCATTCACTAAATTTTGGTTACTATAACGTAATCTAAGAGTTTGAACATCTGCAATGAAAATAATTTTAAAAGATGAGGTAACAATGGAAACAGTAACTAGCTCTACAGTTAAAAAAAAGGCTGTCAGACATAAGAGCCTGGCAAAAACAGCTTTCAGTGTCATCAGCTGAAACCAAACACAGACCCTTTACAGCCAGATTTGTCAGTTTTGCTGCTTTTCTCATGAATCATGTATTGATTCTTCACTTCTGTAATGCAATACAACCTAGAAAAACAAAAAATAACACTGGAAATTGACAGTACACTTCCATCTTGTACTGAACCGTTTCCAACACACCTTTTTCTTCCTTTGCAGCACCATCGGGCTTTTCAAGCAAGCTCAAATTCAAAGAGGTTTCTTGTGGCTGAGGTGAGGGAGTTTTTTTCTTTTCATGTTGTGGTTGGCTTGTGATCTTCAAGGCCAGATCAAATACTGGGTGTTCTTCAAGTATTGACATTTCTGTAAGAGAGAAAATGCCAACTTTTACCCATCNATAACGCTGGAAATTGACAGTACACTTCCATCTTGTACTGAACCGTTTCCAACACACCTTTTTCTTCCTTTGCAGCACCATCGGGCTTTTCAAGCAAGCTCAAATTCAAAGAGGTTTCTTGTGGCTGAGGTGAGGGAGTTTTTTTCTTTTCATGTTGTGGTTGGCTTGTGATCTTCAAGGCCAGATCAAATACTGGGTGTTCTTCAAGTATTGACATTTCTGTAAGAGAGAAAATGCCAACTTTTACCCATCAACACCCATCAACTGCTAAGTCTTTATTCTTAAAATTATGTTAATACTGAGAACCTAAACCAGTAGTGAAATGTCACTGTCTTTAGAACTTGACCTACGTGGAAAGGACAGATTCAGGAAAGCCCATGATTCACTCAGTGGCATACAAGATGATGAGATCAACTCAAACTGACACAGAAATTTAGCCACCTAACAAATACACAGCCACAAGATAAAATACAGGTTATTTGCATAGCAATACCTTGCTGAATTCTTCTTATTTTCTCCTGTGCTGCCTTTTGGCCTTGCCTGTCTTTGTCTTGTTTGGAGATGCTCGCTTGTTCTTTTGCTTCTGAAAGTTTGGCAGCCAGATGTACGTATCTCTCATTCTATTTCAAACACAATTATTAATTGGGAGGTGAATATTGTATGCTTGTCATATTTAATGAACTTCATAATAAAAAAATCCTGGGGATTATTTGTCTTTACACCAAGCTCACACAAAGTAAGAATTATTTTTTGCAAAACTAACAATCATAAGCTCTGAGAATTTGACAGTTGCTTTCCTTATCTCATTAAGTCCTGGATGCTGCCTCTAGGCACATCAGAGATAAGGTCAC
>VZRI01011911.1:33728-111683 GCA_013397515.1 Upupa epops
TCCATACAAATATCAGAAGGAACACCTTCACAGTGAAGGTAAAGGAGCACTGGAATAGGTTGCTCAGGGAGAATGTGGAGTCTCCTTGTCTGGGGACATGCAAGACCCGCCTTGATATGTTCCTGTGCAACTTGGTCTATACGATTTTGCTGTGGCAGGGGGATTGAACTAGATGATCTTTCAAGGTCCCTTCTGATCCCTAATGATTCTATGATACATTTCAAGAATTGTTTTGTGCCAGCAGGACACATTCAGTATTTTGTGGCCAGCACAATAATATAGGAAAGGAAAAACAAGTTAGGAAGGTAGAAGTTTCGAACACATCTTCCCTTTGGTAGCCTGCACATGTAAAAATAGGTAATAAAAAAAAGGACCATTCAATCCTCAGTTTCTAACAAATAGGTCCATCACTTGCAGGTGTACCAGGCGTTAACAGTTTTTGAAAGAATTCCTGAAGTCATATGCTATCTTACTGGGTCAAACTGCTGGTCATCTGTCTCTTTCACAGACTCATTCTTCTCTTCATCGCTCTGTTGCTCAGCGTATTGCAGAATCCATTCCTTCATACTCATTTCTTTATCTTTCCTGACGTTCATCTCCTAGAACATGAACAAAAATGAAAAGTAATGATAACAAAAAATGTAACTGATCTTCTCTACCAGTATTTAGGAGCTACTCTTTAAGGTTTTATACATAAACTAAGTTACGTGACATAAATCCATGGAATAAACTGCTCCAGACACATCAAGCATGTCATGTATGTTTGCACAGATCTCAACACTTGAATGTTGTTATCTACGGTCACAATAACCAAACAAACTGCATTTGCAAGAAGTCTTTCAATTTCTAGGTTTGATACTCAATGATCACAGAAATCATAAAACTACAAGTACCCAAGCAAACTTAAACCTAGGCAAGTATATAGAATATCATTAATAAATAAACAGAATGGAGCCATTCAAGGAGAAAATTAATCTATGCTTTACCACAGCAAACCATGAAGAGCCATAGAGACTTCACATTAGAAAAGTTACTTTCAAATGACCATTCCAATTAAGCTAAAATAATGTAGGTAACAATTATTAATCATACCATATTTTCAGAAATGTTTTCATATCAGTGTTGGAAGTCAATGCAAATTTTGCATTTTAGAAAACTTCATCCTCTCATCCCCCCAGCAAACACAAATGAATTTCTTACCTTAGCTTCAGGGCCACTGTCTTTCTTTTTGTTGTCTACCAAGCGAGGTGGAGGTTCATGTTGTGGCACACGGGAACAAAATTTCGTTCTAGGTTTCTCTTCCTGTTCTTCAAACTGTTGGCTAAAACCTTCAGGTAAGGCATCTTCAAATTAAAAACACTCAGTGTCAGTGAACATGTCAATAACAAATAATGAAAATATTTTATAGCATATTGGGAGCCAACTAGAAGACCATAAACCAAACCCAGCATGCTTGAAATAAAGTTTGGCTTTAGCATTTATACAAGACTTCTATAAAACTAAGAGCGTGACTGGAAGGTCTACACGAAGGAAAATAATTGCAGAACCAGTCTGCAGCACACTTACAAAAGGAACACTGATGACCTCCAGTCTTAGGGAGAGAAAATAATTCCACTACTACTATGAAGTATTCTGATGCCAGAATAGGCCCTATCACTTTTAAAAGCTTTAGTCAGTTTTCTTACCATCAGAAAGGTTCAAACAAAGCCAATCAAGTGCAGAGTGAAGATCACCACCGTACAAAAGTGTATTCTTCATTGCTTCTTCAATGTGTTCAGTCTTAAAAGACAATCTTTGTAAAGCCATGTACACATCCTATAAATAAAGTTAGAAAATACTAGGATTTTATCTAGCAATCTAATTAATATAGCTTTGTAAACGCCTATTGCCCATGCAGAGAATCACAGAATCATTTATGCTACAATATACCTTTAAGATTGAGTCCAATCATTAACCTAACTGTAATAAGTGCACAGCTAAACCATGTGCCTAAGCACTACATCAACACAACTTTTAAACACATGCCTGGCAAATAAATAATGTGAATTAATATATCAGAAGGCTGAGTAGAAAATTCTGTTTTGCATATGGTTTATAATGTTTTATAATCATAAATAAGTAGGCATATGTAGGCATCTACATGGAACGTATTGCTTAGAAACAAAATCCTAAAATTTTTCAGCTACATGGAATGAAAAATGTAAGAAACAAAACATTCAGATTAAGTTTCATTCTCCTATCCTGTTTGATGACTGAAATTTTAGTTCTAGAATGCAGTATCAAATCCATTGACTTGTCATTAAGTACTGCAAAGTATAATATTCTGACTTGTACTGCATGCATGACTTGCACAACACATGATATAAATGACAAAAAAGAAACTATTACAAATAAAAAATGATCAGAGAAGAACCCATTAAACTCTACCTGTAGTTTCTTAGCAGTAAGTCTTTTAGAAATCATTCCTTTGTCATCATTTTGTTTTTTATGGTCATTGATTACATTAATAATTCTTTTCTCCAAGTTGCCATTAATCATTACCTGTACAGAGAAAAATCAGTTTAATCAAAACAAAACATTACAAATTTATGATGTATTTCCTTTGCTTTGAAAAGCATTGATAAGAATGCAGAAATATGTCTGCCATTCAAACTCACTTTTCCAGCTTTCCGTAAGTAAATGTTTCTTAACTTTCCCCCTTTCCCTTTGTTAGCTATACACTCTTAGTTGAAACAGAAGAGTTCATTCTTTGTCACACTGAAGGTCTATTTACATCTTCAAGGAAATTTAGTACGCCAAATAACATACTAAATAATACCATAATTAAAAAAATTTTACTACGAAGAACAAGGGCATCTCACTCTGCTTACAAGAATTGGTATAAAATAATTTGATCGTCAAGCTACAATCTATATCACTTTCTTCCTTTCTTACTTAAAGCCAGTTAAGTAATAGTTTCAGTAATTTTTAACACTTCTGAAACATAAACGAAGCTTTAGTTGCTGCCAAGCTTGTATAACATCCGTATTCTTTCACCAACAGCGAGAAGAACCCATATCCACAGCAGAAGCTCAAACATATGCCTTACTAGTCCTGCATGCAGAGTAAGATATAGATGCTCCTCCTGCCCTGCTGGTTCACTGTATTTCTTAAAAGAACACTCAAAATCCCAAACATCACAGAATATTCTTGGTTGGAAAGGACATCCCAGATCAGAGTCCAGTCATACGGACAACAACTACAGAACCAAAACCCTGATCAGACACAAGCATCAAACACACTCAACCAGGTAAGACACAAAATAAATCCCCTACAACCTCTGCCACTAGAGTAGGTCCAGTGGCACCACGTACAGACATTTCTTAAAAACACAGAAAAATGAAGATGAGCTGAATTTACTACAGAAACCAAAAATACTTTAGCTCAAGAAGATACTCACCTTAAGAACAGATTTATCTAGATTTGCAGGAGCACCAGAATCTGTTGTTGAACTAAAACTGTAAGTTTTTGGACCTGTAAATTGCAAATAATCAATTACATAATTAGAACACAGAGAACATTGTTTACAGTAGCTAAAGGAGACTCAACATAACATAGGTTAGCGCACATAAATATTGTGCCAATTTGTCAGAAAAATTTAGGCACATAGCAACAGCATGAGCAACTGACAGTACCAAAAGGCCCCTGGAGTATGAATTGCAAAGACAGGTATGACTGTTAGCAGACAAAATGTAAAATCCTAAGTGACACGGTGGACTGACTGCTCACTCTAAACTCTAGAACAAGTGCCACAGAAGCTGATGGCACATTCAAAAAAAGGCAGGTTCTCAATTTTTTATTATGAAGTGCATCACTACAAAACAGAACTCTCTGCTGCTTACGCTGTGTGGATACTGGAAGTATGCCAATGTCTAAGGGCAGAGCGGTTAACTTCCCAGTAAATAAATCAATCTGTATGACAGCGCGTTGAAAAAATATTGTACTTGCCTCAAGAATACCCTCACCACAACTCAGAGGGTATCAGAGTACAATACAGCAACACTGTTGCATGTCTAGCCTATTCTTATCTAGGTACCTGCTTCTGGCCCCCATCTAGGAGTGGCACTGTGTTGTAGAAGACTTCAGTCTGATTGCTGTGGTCATTCTTAAAATACTTCCCATCCCTATCTTTTCACTACCTTGTGAGACTGCACAACAGCACATAGGCAGTAGTGCTGTGCTCTGGTTGTCACACCCACCTCCCAGTTCCTCAGCCTGACTGCAGGCAGGCCATGCTAGACAGCTCAGACTACTCACCTTTGCTGGGCTGCCTGTGAAAAGACTCTAGAACAACCTACTTTTAAACCACAACTGGGTGTTTGTACTTTGGAAACAAAATGCAAAATAGTTCTCATCATCTCATTACTGGCCATTACTGGAAGGCTGTGCAACTAGTCTATAGTTAGTCTACACTAACTTTTCACTTTGTCTACTGTTGTGAAAAATAAGTCAATCTGTGAGAAAAAGCAGGATAATTTCTGAAGAGGACTGAGCACCATGGTGCTGGAGGAGTGGGAGACACAAGAAACATGTTTAGCAGAGCCCAAATTTATAAAGCAGGGTATATGAACAGGTTCAGGAAGCTTAAGGTTCTGTGTTAACAAGTTAGAACCTGGCCTGACCATTGCTTCATCTACTTCCAGTCTCCAACACAAGTTGTTACTGATGTTATAAGGCACCTGAGTTACTACTGGCAAACCTGGTTTATTAAAAACAAGTATCTCACAGTGCTGTAGAATACTATGTATTGTAGGCTGCACCCAGAACACCTATCCCTCTGCTCATCCCACACTGCTGTCCTTTTTTTCATGCTTAAAAAGCTCCTACTACTCCAAATCCATTTTATGTTGGTTTTGAATACATAAGACATCAACATCTACGAAAGAAGCTCATTTCTGAGAAAGAAAGCTCATTTCTACGCCAAGAACTGACAAGAACCTAACTAAAGACTTTACACCTAACCTATTAATACCACCAAGGCTCACAGAATCACAGAACACAGAGATTAAATAGTTTCATATCCCCTGACATAAGCAAGGCTATGTCAGGGAGGAGGCATCCACAATATCCCTGGGCAACCTGTTCCACTGCCTCAACACCCTCATAGTGAGAAATTTCTTCCCAAGATCTCATCTACACCGGTCCTTTTTAGCTTGAAACCATTCCTCCATGTCCTAGTACTACAGTCCCTCAAAAAGTCTCTCTCCAGCTTTCCTGCAGGGCCCCTTCATGCACTGAAGGCTGCTATAAGGTCCCCACAAGAGCCTTCTATTCTCCAGACTCAGCAGCACAAACTCCCTTAGCCTGCCTTCATAAGAGATGTGCTCCAAGCCTCTGATCATCCTTGTGGCCCTTCTCTCTCTTAAGGTTAGACGAGTTAAGGCCCGGCCCGCCCAACGTTACGTGGGAAAAAAATTCAGGTGCCTGTCTCCCTGTCTCGGCGTTCAGGAACGTAGAACCTCAATGTGGGCTCCAGGGAGGAGCCTGCACGTTCTGGGAACGGCTCCGCAACACTCTTCCCCATCCGCGACCCCTCGTACCCCTCCCGCCCCGGGAGCAGCAGCCCTAGCCGCCCCACAATACCTTGCTTCACACGCGGCTCCTTGGAGGCAGCCAGCGGCCGCGGCAGCACTCGGGTTCCCACGTCGGTGGTGGCGGCGGCGGCAGCAGCAGCATCGGCAGCAGCCCGTGTCCGTGCAGCAGCAGTAGCAGTGGAAGCAGCATAGGTCGCGCTCCCCGCCCGCTGCTTTTTGTTGCGACCACCCATAGCTACCGCTTCCCACGCCGCACCGGGCCCCACATCCGGGCCTCTCACCGGAAGTCGCCCACCTCTTGACCAGTACCGCCTGCTTAGTACCGCCCTCCTGCTGCGGCTGTTCCGCAGCTCAGAAGTGCCGAAGGAAGGAGAACTCCGAAGCGATGGGTGCCGGAACCTGCCGCAGGGGCTTGTGGGAAGGGTCTGGCGCGGGGTCTTGTGGGAACGGCCTGGAGTGGTAGGTTGTGGAGTGGTGTTAGTTGCGGGGTTTGTGGTGCTCTGTTGCTGGCTGGAAAGGTCAGTGACTGTCTGGGACCCGCGCGGGGTACCCAAGGACTCAGCTTCTCGGGGCGAGAACCGGGACTGGGCGAGGCCGTTTCGTGTGAGGCCCCGTGAGTTCGCTGAAGAAGATGGCGGACGCGTTTGGAGATGAGCTGTTCAGCGTGTTCGAAGAGGACTCTGTTGCCGCCTCCGCCGCTAAGAAGGGCAAAGCAGGCACCAGCGAGACCACCAAGAAAGAGGGGTGAGGGCGCGGCGGGGACGAGGCGCGCTGTGGGCTGATGCTCTGGTCGCGCAGCAGGGCCTGGTCTCTGTCAGGGTCTGAGCTAAACCCTGTTTGACCTCTGGATCCTCCTCGGGAGCGGGAGACGTTGCAGCCTAAGGGGATTTTTTTCCTGGCGTCCTCGGTCCCGAAGCTGTAATTAGCCCAGAGCATGGGAGGCCTGGGGGGGACAAGTGCACTTGGAAGGATGTTTGAAAATCCACTGGGGGTGGGAGGTACGTTTGTGCATGGATTTCCTCGGTTGCTGCCCTGAACACAGCGTGTTCACCACTGCCCATAGAGCACCTGGTTTTGAAAATAGGTGAAAAGGTAAACTTTACAGTTGTTTTATGTTTATGTTGCAGAAAACGATCGGAGGAAAAGTCTTCAGCACCTGTGATTGGGAAGCCCAAAAGAGAAGCTGAGATTGATAGTACTGAAACAGCTGCATTGTCAAAAAAGCCAAAATTAGAAGATGTATCAGAAGATACAAAGTAAGCTTAACGCATGTTAGGAAATATCCAGTATGCACTGGATAGCTATATGACAGTAGTGAGTGGTAGATGTAAGTAGCTGTACGTTGTTTTCATGTAAAGATGAATTTGCACATGAAGTTGATTTTATGTTATCTGTGTACGGGAGGATGTGGTAGTATAGCTTAAGCATTTATGAGCAATGGATGTGCTCAAAATATTGTAGACAGAGAAATAACTGCAGTGTGCAACCCTCATGTGCTTGTGATTACTGCAGACTGGTGGTTCTTATTCAAAGCCATTGTGTTGATGTCAGGTATGTAGGAGATAAGCACAGGTTCATAGAAGCACATGGAAACAGCAAAACACACGGAAGGAAGCAAGCTTGCTATGTACTGTGCCACTGAAAGACATAACTGTCTTGAAGTATAGGAAGGAGAGGTTGACCAAGGAGACAGAAACAAGGGGTTTGAGATATGTAAAACTAGGAAGGCTAAATGCCTTGAAATATTAGGTACAGACATGCTTTTAAATTTGAGGGCAACTAACACCTACTTAACATGGATGAAGGACATATACTGGGGCGTGTCAACAGCTGAGGCAAAAAGACAGCTAAAGCTCTGTGCTTTAGGACATACATGTTTCTCCCTCTTTCTTTTCCAAAATTTAGCGACAGATATTTCAAGCTCTTTCGAAAATGGTCTAAAGGGACAGTGTGGGCACTTAGTCAGTTTAGAGTATTTTAGATTTTTTGGAAGTTAGAAGTTTGTGCTGGTTTAGAAAATGAATGGTAGGGTTGAGGGAATAAAAATTCATCTACAGCTGCCTAATGCAAGAGTCTGCCTTCTTATGCAAGATGTTGAAAACTCCGCTACAAAAATAAAAATTGTGCACTGGCTGTAGTCTTGCATTTTTCTGTGGTTTTGCTCCTGTCAGACATAATTGTGGTTAGAATTGTCTTTTGTGTTACAGGGTAATTTTTCTTCAGTTTAAGGTGAGATTTACTGTAAAAAATTAGTGAAAACTTCTGAGAATGTAGTACGAAAAGCAAACTGAAGCAAAAAACAACCAAAGTCAACATATTAAGTTGCTTTCTCCGAGATCTTGATGGAACTTGGTCATGGTAGCTTACTGTGTTAAAACTGATAGAAAAAAAAATTCACATGTAGTATTATAGTGTTTTCCTGTGGCTCAGAGAAAGGACTTATGAAGGATATCCTGGCAGCTGTTCAGGGTGCTTTAGGCTGCTGTTATTTGGTGTCAGGACTAGTAGCAGGAATGCAGGCATTGAATTTTGTCTTATTGTGTATTGAAAAAAAGTGAGGAAAAAATGTGAGTGTGATCCATGTGCTGTTCCGTGGTGTGATTTTTTTTTTTTATTTCATTTTTTAAAAAGTTTTACAAATCCTGAACCAGTACCTAAAGTAGATTCATATAGTAGCTTAATCATAATGCTTACAGGTAATCCTGATAATAGCTTCTGCCATCTCTCTGTTTCAAGTTTGTGTGTCCTTTATTAAATGTTGTTGAACCTCACAATTTCTTTAACTACATTATTTCATTTAAAAGAAAATAGGGCTGTTAAATACCTCTACGTCCTAACATGTATGCTTTTTAGTCTGACAGATCTGATGCCTCAAGTAAAGGTGCAAGCAGTGGAAACTGTTGAAGGTTGTACACATGAGGTGAGTGCAGAGAGACGCATATGGAAGGTATATAGGCTTATGTCATGAAATGACATTTATTACTGCTGACATATTATTGCTTAGTATGCTTTTATTTACTGTATCAGAATTATTCATGTTGGAAAATACTGTTAGATTATCTAGTCAAAACATTAACGCATCTCTGCAAAGTCCACCATTAAACCATGTCTCTAAATTCTACATTTAAACATCTGTATGATACCTTCAGGGATAATGGTATTTCCTGGGCACCACAACCATTTTCCTGGGCAGCCTGTTAATAACCCTGTCAATAAAGGTGTATTTTCTAATATCCATTCTAAACTTCCCTTGGTGCAACCTGAGGCTGTTACCTCTTGTCCTGTTCCTTGAAACTTATGAGAAAAGACTGGCATCCACTTCACTACAACCTCCTTTCAGGTGTTTGTAGGGATACGGTGGTACCGTCTCCTTTTACCCAGACTAAATAGCTCCAGCAGCCTTTGTCACCATCACAGGACTTGTGCTCCAGATCCTTCACCAGCTGCGTGACCCTTCTCTGGACACAGAGTGGACTGAGAATTCTGCAACTGTCTTTATTTAAAATGTGTTTTGTAGGTTGCACTTCCAGCAGATGAAGACTTCACAGGTCTGAAACCAAGAACTGGAAAAGCTGCAAAAGTATGTGATAGACTGCATTTATTTTTGGTTTTGCATAGATAAGAGTAAAATACATTATTAGTGTGGCTTGGAAAAGCGTATCTTCAAAAGAAGGCCTGTTGTGAAATCAATTGGTGTTTCTGTATTTTGTATTTGAGTTAAATGATACGGTTGATTGGGG
Organism: Upupa epops; assembly: GCA_013397515.1. Classification (NCBI taxonomy): domain Eukaryota; kingdom Metazoa; phylum Chordata; class Aves; order Bucerotiformes; family Upupidae; genus Upupa; species Upupa epops. The sequence goes on from VZRI01011911.1 coordinate 43,042, forward strand.
TAGATAGGCTGTTGTGATTTCAGTTTTATTTTACAACATTAGGTGATGGCCTCAGTTGTAGACCAGCTTTTCTTCCTAAATTAGTAGATTACTTTATTGGACCAAGATACAAACATAGATCTTAGATGTCTTATTAGATAAAATTATTTACTACATTGCAAAATACTGTGTTAAGATACGTTGATAGGAATATCTACGGGATTTAATTTCTGCCTGGGATTTGCCCACCAGTTTGCATGAAAAAGTAATGAGATGTAAGTAACAATCCGTGTTAAAAATATGTAATATTTTTGCTTACTTCTTTCTTTTTAGGAATATCCATTCATTCTTGATGCTTTTCAGAGAGAAGCTATTCTTTGTGTTGATAATAACCAGTCTGTGCTAGTGTCAGCTCATACATCGGCTGGCAAAACTGTTTGTGCAGAGTAAGTAATTTTCTGACAGGCACTAATAATAAGAAAATTATGTGATTTTTTTTTTTTTTCCATATGTCCTTTTGTTGAACCATCTTGTCTCAGTTCCTTAATAGAAAGTTTGACCCTTGAATACTAAAGTTTAATTGATTACTCTTGTATATAGAAATATTTTCTTTCAACTTATTTACTGGGAAGTAACAGACTTCATTGGTGTTTAAGCTTACCTGTCATTTTTTAGCAATTTGGTTTTGTTGAGATGTTACTGTATAGATTACAAAGAAAGTGTATGCAATACAGATTTGCATGAATTAAAAGAAAACCTTTGCATTCTAGGCTGTGACCGTATTGCTCTGTCAGAAGTGCTTTAATTTGCAATTTAGTATTTTTTGGACAAGAAATTTGTAGAAGATAGTGGGCATTTTTTTGTCACGGTTTAGTATGACAGTGGAGTGGCTTTGCTGAGGTGGTGATAAGAAGTGAGATATGCATGCAGGCATATTAGAACATGGGTTAAAATAATAATTGGTCATGGGGCAGTGACTATTAGGTTTTTAGATAAAATCGGAAGCGCTCTGATGTCCATAAAGGTCAGTTGACGTTGTCAGTGAGTTGTCACTCTCCAAAATGAAATACGTAATAGAGGTTTCATTGAACTTAATCTAGATATTAAGTGCTTTGTATCATTCTACTGGTGTTCTGAATATTTTTTTTGTAACTGGGAAAGTAATGCGCTCTGAATGACTTCCTGACAGCTTTAATATGTACAATTTTTGAACACAGATATGCTATTGCTCTAGCTTTGAGAGAGAAGCAACGTGTGATATTTACAAGTCCAATTAAAGCTTTGAGTAATCAGAAATACCGTGAAATGTATGAAGAATTTCAGGACGTTGGTTTAATGACTGGGGATGTCACCATTAATCCTACAGCTTCCTGTCTAGTAATGACAACCGAGGTAAGATGAGACAACAATTCCTTATCGGTTTGTGTTTTCTTCTACCCTTTTTTGACCAAGAAGGTCTAGTACGTTACCACAATAACATTTTGAACCCTGTCTGTGCTTACAAAGTACATTATTCCTCTCTTAAATATTTTACTGTTTGGTTATTGAAAAAGTTAAATTCAGGTGTTTGGACTACTAATCAGCAACTTTCTTTCTCACCAAGAAAGGCAGAACTTAATCTCCTGAAAACACAGTGTCTTGAGCATAGTTTGGATAGATGTAGCAGACTTACTGAATCTTGTATGGTCATTGTTTGTTTTTAAGGAAACAGACTGGGCACTGGAGAAATTCAGTAGTAGCTCAGTGGGAGATACTGTATGCTAGCACTCAGTGAATATGCAGCTTTCACCTGTGGTGATGATCACCTTTGCTAATTGTTGGGCACAATTGTGTCATGTTTCTGTAGCAGAGACTTGTTCAGCCATGAGTTGGAAGCTCTTCTTTCTATATGTCAAAAGAATGGAAGATCTTACAGAGAAAACTCTGTTGGAGAAAAATTAAGGTGGAGTCTTGATTGACTTATCACAGAGAGGTGATAAGGTGATTTAGGATCAGGGAAGAAAGTCTGACAGAAGATTTTAGTAGATTTAAAATATCTTACAGCCAGTCTTTGCACACATTTAAATTTTGTACAGATGGTTTCATATAGTTATGTAAATGCAGAACAAAGAATTCTTGACAGTTTCTTACTGGCATGTCTGTGATATGTCTGTTGCTGTTTAATGTGATGGTTCTCAATTCTTTCCCTCTTTTGTAGATTTTGAGAAGTATGCTCTACAGAGGTTCTGAGGTTATGCGAGAAGTTGCATGGGTTATTTTTGATGAAATCCACTACATGAGGGATTCAGGTATCCTATGTGCATAGTTTTATGTTTCAATAAGTCTTTTTATTTTTGCCCCAATATTTTGAAGATTTGAATCTTAATTGTGCCTTAAAATCAGTCATGTTTGTCCATGAATAATTCAAAATTTGTTTTGTACTGAATGTACCTAACACAATTACTGAGTTTTAGTCAGTACCTTCCTTGCCCAGACGAAAACTGCTTTGAGGACATTTGATGTGCCCCATTTATGTAAATGAAGTTTTTTCCTTATTTTTTCTTTTATTTTGTCTTTGAGTGTGCTGTTCTTGTTTTCAGGGCTGAAAAATGGCCTTTAATCAAATACATTTCCCATGTGACTTTTCCATTTTTAGAACGTGGTGTGGTTTGGGAGGAGACAATTATTTTGCTCCCTGACAATGTTCATTATGTATTTCTTTCTGCAACTATTCCAAATGCCCGTCAATTTGCTGAATGGATCTGCCATCTTCACAAACAGGTAACGCTTCTGATGTCCAGTGCTTCCATTCTTGCTGTCTTTTGACATAATATTGTCTCTTTGATTAGAACTGAACCTTTCAACATCATCTTATTGATACTCATCGCTTTTGCAGCTATACTGGCTTTTGGTTCTGCATAGCAACATTAAAACTATTCCTTCAAAGTTTGTTTTCCATACCTATTTAGATACCACCTTGATTTCAACAAACATTCTGAATTATAAAACATTATGAATGTACTATGATTTTCAGAGTGCTGATAAGCTTGAAGGGCTTAGTAAAAAGGCCTTGTGGAAATCCGAACTAAATCAGAAGCCCAGAGAAAATACCATAATTACATGCAAAAAATGTGGGAAGAGATGAATGCAAGAAACCTTTTCTATCCTATAACCATTTTTTTTGTTTGATTCTGCTCTTTTAAGAGGTGTTTTTGCTGGAAAGAGTATTGGAATTAGAATTCAGTAAAATAATACCCATAAGACTTGGTCCAGTTTAAGATTACTCCGGTGTATGTATATGATGTTTATTAAAAATGTATATTTGACACTTTGTTTTGTGTGATGATAGACTGAGATTTTTTTTTAAACAGATTTATTAAATCTTTTGTGTTCTGAAGGAAGTATTTTGTTAGATTTTTGTTTTTTTCCTAAAGAAACTTTATTCATGCATTAAACTTAGACTGTTTTTACAAGTCTGTACTTTTTTATGTGGTGTTAAAATCACATTTTTTGTGGGCTTTTTTTTCAACAATGTAGAAATTGATGATTTTTTTCATTTTGGTTTTTAAAAGGTACTAATATTTTGAGCCTGAGTAGTAATACAGATAGAAATATTACTTGTGTTTACTTTTTGTATTAATGGGAATGACATTTTTGTAGCCAGTTTGTATTCTTCTTAAAGATTTGCAAACTTTAACTTTGTTAAGCAATGTCGTTTGTGCAAAAACCATATTCTGGAAAGAAAATGTATTACCTTAGCTTGTGCGAGTCTTTCTGACTTGTAGAAAGATCTGTTTCAATAGTAATATATTGAATTTTCCACGAAGCAGATGTTTTTACAGTGCAGTTAGAAAGATGAAATATTTATGTGTATGCTGTTCTTTCTTCATAGCCTTGCCATGTGATCTACACAGATTATCGACCCACTCCGCTGCAGCATTACATATTTCCAGCAGGAGGAGATGGACTCCATCTGGTTGTTGATGAAAATGTAAGGAATGCTCAGTTTATTTGAAAGGTCTTTTTCCTTGCATGTCAGTAATGAGCTTTATCTCTTGCAAAATTCAGATGCTTGTGCACAAGTGCAGCACAAGTGGATAACAGTGACCTCTAATTGCTGCTAGATTTTTGAAGTCTTCCAGAAGAGACTGTTTTTTGTTACTTAATTTCTTGTAGTCTGCTGAGTTGTACTTTGCCTGGATGTCTTAAGTCCCTTCATGCTTGCTCTGCTTTTAGAGAGCATGCTACTGTCTGTAAATCTCTGAAGCAGCTGATGTTTCTTGTACTGTTTCTTGCTTAAGAGAAAAATGTAATAACATGTAGATTTTACTTGTATTTAGAAGAAAAAACATTTTTGTGTCATTAGGTGATTTTGAAGTCGGAATTTATTTAAAATTCATCTTTTGCTTCCACAGCAACAGTAGCTAATGCCATAAACAATGGTACTGAACTTGAAGCTGGGTCTTCGTGGAGCAGTGTAGTTTCATGTAGACATTCCTGAAGGTCACATTTGGTATTGTCATTCACTAATTCATGTATGGTTCGTGGTACAGTGGACAGAGTAATTTGCCAGGTCTTTAGAGATAGTGACGTAATGCTGAGCTATGCCACTGACCTAGTAAACTCGCTATCTTGAATGTTTTGTCCTTTTCTTGTAGATATGGCACTGTCTGAGCAAAGCATAGGTATTTTTAATTCAGCTATGTAAAATGTTATTGCTTGCAAAGGTTGCTTTTTTTTTTTTTATATCTAGGGAGATTTCAGAGAAGACAATTTTAATACAGCAATGCAAGTGCTTAGAGATGCAGGAGACTTAGCAAAAGGAGACCAGAAAGGCAGGAAAGGAGGAACGAAAGGTGAGTTTTTTGTGTAAAACATCAAAGTTATATGCAGCTTGTGCTTGTGTCTCAAGTATTCAAAAAGGTATGTCTTAACTAATGTAAATATCTCTGCAGGTCCTTCAAATGTTTTTAAGATTGTGAAGATGATAATGGAAAGGAACTTCCAACCTGTGATTATCTTCAGCTTTAGTAAGAAAGACTGTGAGGCATTTGCACTTCAGATGACAAAGTTGGATTTCAATACAGGTAAAAAATAAATGGAATATAGTTGAATTCACAACTGTAGTTTGATATGAAGTATTACTGTATTTAGATACTTGTATTTCCTTTAGGGCTTTTTGTGTAAAAGCAAATAAAAAGTATTTATTTACCATGCCAGTACATCAGTCTGTTTTCAGGAGGAAACTGTTGGTCATCACAATATTGAATTATTTCTCCTTGTTAAACTTGATTCACTGAAATACTGTTCACTGTAGTAGTAGCATACAAGTACCTACAAATTCTGTCTGCAGTAGAACAATCCTAGCATATATTTCTCAAAGTGTTCATGTTACATCAATTAAAAAAATAAGTATCTTGAGTATATTCTCAAAGCAACAGTAAGCCTCTGGACAGTTCTTTCTCAATTACTCAGTCCAGTTGTCTTTCCTGCCTCCCTTTTCTCCTCAAAGAAAAAGTCAAAAGGTAAACAAAGATTTTTTTTTTTTTTTCAGTTTGGATTAATTCCAAGATTGGAAATTAAGTTTAGCCTCATTGCTTCTTGTAAATGTTCAAAATTGTTAAAAAATTAAGGCAGTTGTTGTACATCAATCATTTCATGTTTGAACTCCATTGCTTGCTTGCTTGCTTACTTGCTCTGAATCTTTGCAACTTCTAGTTCAGTGTTGCAAAATAATGCAGCTTTTTCTGTCAGACAGTGTAAAAGAAGGCACAATTGCAGATTTGTGTTTTTAATTTTTTCTTTCATTTATACCTTTACAAGTATCTGGAGTATGTATTCACTGCTTGAGTAGAAAGGGTGTCAGTTTGGAGAATTAAGAGGGAAGAGGAAAAGCCTTGGTGTGTACAGACAGAAACTAGTAGGCAGAAGAGAAAGGGGAGAGATTTATGAAATAGTCAGAAAGTACATAAATGAGAAATTCCAAGCTTGGAAATGGCAGCAGTTTTTGGATTATGATGCTAGGCTTTTAATGTTTGTTTTTTTCCTGAGCATGTACCTCTGTTAGGTTATTGTTAGGCTTCTTCAGGCTTACATTCAAGCCTTGATTACCTGACCAGATGGGTAGTTTTGTGTAGTCTTCAGTCTTCCACACTATTTTTATTGTAAACTTCTGTTAATAACTAGAATGTGGTTAATAATAACTAGAATGCTTCATGTACATATGGTATTAGATTTCTAGGTTTTGTTACAGCTTACAATTTGCTTTCCTAGATGAAGAAAAAAAGATGGTTGAGGAAGTGTTCAATAATGCAATTGATTGTCTGTCAGATGAAGACAAAAAGCTTCCTCAGGTAAGTGAAAATTAGACAGGTGTAACTACTGCTGTCCTATCTTCTGCAGCTTTAAAGGCTGTGCATTTTTTGTAGTAGGTACTGAAATCTTAAACTGGATATTCTCATTCACATCACTGGTTTTACTACCTCATGCATTTCTTCTTGACATTGAGAAATAGGACCCGGTGATACCAGGAAATGGCATTTCAAAATTAACCACTGAGTTACTACCCTGTAGTATAATAATTATTTTATAACTGTTTTTAAGAAAGCATTCAAAAATTAGTCTCTTTTTCCCAAGTCACTAGTGATAGGACAAGAGGAAATGGCCTCAAGTTGTGCCCAGGTGCATTTAGGTTGTACATCAGGAAAAACTTCACTGTAAGAGAGGTCAGGTGTTGGAAATTATCTCAAAAGGTTATTATTCCCCAAATTAGGTGATCCCCAAATTGGCATGATGACCAAGTATTAATAGATTATGAATACATATCTTTGTTTTCTATTTCCCCTTGAAAACAAAAACTAAGTTTACCTAGGTATTTATGTAAAGTAAAATGTTTTTAGAATTCTAAGAGTTTCAGTCATTTTACAGCTTGACACTGTTCAATAAGCATATATCCATGTGATATCACTGCAGCTAAAAGTGAAACACAATACCTCATGCATTCCCAGGATCACTAATTCCAAATTCACTTTAAGTGAGATGATTTCTTCTGTAGAGGTGTTAAATACTAACTGCATGTATAAATTAGGACATAGCTTCGTTGCTGGACTACTTGAATATAAGAATACTTTACTGAAAATATTTGCCTACTGTTGGCTACACGATTTCTAATATAAGCTGGGATGTAGTTTTGTCTTTTTGGCCGCTTGGGCACACTGGCTGGCTCATATTCAGACAACTGTCCCATCAGTACTCCACGCCCTACTTGTAAGTGTAAAATAGTATTGAAAAGATTCTTCCTTATTTAAAATCAATAAATAGTGAATTATGTGAACACAGGGCAATGTTGATTTTTTTTCCATACAAATTTTACTTTTTAGGAATATTATTACTGGTCTTTATATTTTTCTTCTCAGGTTGAACATGTACTTCCACTTCTGAAGCGAGGAATTGGTATCCACCACGGCGGTCTGCTTCCTATCTTAAAAGAAACCATAGAAATTCTTTTCTCAGAGGGCTTAATAAAGGTGTATATTTCATGTCCATCTTTAGATTTTTCTCACTTGGGAATGCACAATAATCCTGGGGAACTGAGGAATATGTTTTAGCTTGGAAGCTATGCTAGTACTGTAGTGGAGATAGATCTGACCTTTGAACAAAGAGGGAGGAGCCATGGTACATGCCAAGCTGCAAAATCCTTTGTGTTTTGCGTTTGACTCTATGCAGGAAGCATAAGCCCTAACTACTTACCAAAAATGTTTTTTAAATGCAGTGTGAATCACTAAGTAGGCAATTTTAAAAGAGCCACGTACATCTAGAGGGCATTCTTTGTATCTGCATGCCAGGTTCTACACACTTCACACAACACCTCTGCTACAATTACAGGCTTCCAGTAGCAAAAGTTAACTTGTAATTGCTTATGGCTCCCTTACTTCAAGAAATGCAAATATTTTGCATAAATGCCTCCAACTTTGTGACAAAACAATTAATGAAGTTGCTGTTGGGGTTTTTCCTCTCTATAAAAAGGAGTTTAGGTGTCTTTTGTTAGTGCGCAAATGTATCTCTAGTATTAAGTGTTCCAGATTTTAAAGTGTTTGACCTACAATTCTCTCATTTGTTTCAGCTATTCTGTGGTATGTTTTGCCTTTGTAAATAACTGTATCCATTTAGCAAGCTGTTAGTTAACAGCCTTAATGAACATATATTCATAAAAGTTTAACTTTAGATTAAACTTGTGGGGGTTTTCTTGGGTAGCTGACTAATATTCTTGCAGAGTTTGAATGTGGACATTATTATTTTTTGTCTATTATAATTTTCACCCCTTTCTTCTTTTGGGGTCTTTGACATGATTCCAACTAACTAGTTTCCATGTTTTCCCCTAGGAAATGAGGGAAAGGGAGGGAAAAAGTGTTTCTTCAACTGATTCTCAAATATTGAATGTGCCTGTGTTCCTATATTGATTGTAGATAAGTGGCAAAATCTAGCCAGGTTTTGTGTAGCAGTTTTAGAGTACTTTAATGCTTGCCTAAGAGACTGTGCTAAATCTGTTTATTTATAAATCTGTTCATTTAGGCCTTATTTGCAACAGAAACCTTTGCTATGGGAATTAATATGCCAGCCAGGACTGTGCTCTTTACAAGTGCCAGTAAATTTGATGGAAAAGATTTCCGATGGGTAAGTGAGAAACAATTTCTATATGAACTGGATTGCATTTTTTAAACTTTATGAGGATTAAATTACATTCTGACATATGCATTTCAGGGTAGTGTAAGATTTTTTTTCCTGAAAAATGTTTGTTTTTCACTGATTTATGTTGGTGTACAAATTCTTAATTCGTCAGATTGTGCTTGTGATTATTTGTTTTAAAACGTACAGCAAAAGGTAGTCAAGCACAGGTTAGCAGTGGATATTGGATTAGAAGAAGACTTCTGTACAATTTGTCCAAAACTGACAAATCCAAGTATTTTCTTACATGTCAGAACAATGTGGAGAGTAATTGGGTCTCAGTATCCTATTAGAATGATCACTAAATCTATTTCTGACAGAGCCAACAAAACAGAATTTTCCGCAGGGGAGTATTGATTATTCTGTTATAGCAGAATATTTAGGGTAGCCTACAGATAGACAAGAAGCATGCAAATGTAGGAACAGGTTGTTACACAGCCAGAAAACAATTGTTCAGTGTTAAAATCAGATATGTGATTTACATGTAAATAATAACAAGGATGTACAAATAATCACAGCAAGACTCTAATATTTACAGAGTGTCGGGCTTCTTATTTCAGAGATGGATAAAATCATGAGAAACAGCACGAGTGACTTTAGGTGCATTATTAGAAAGTAAACATCTCTTCAGGTTTACTTTGGGCGGTTCATTCTCATGATTCCTTCAGTGAGTTTACATGTCATTATGCTATATGCTTGAAATACCTACCTTTGGGGTATCAGTTACATGGAACTCCTGTTTTTGAGATGATTCAGCAGTTTCCTTAGATAGGTGTTGAGATCCAGCTTGATGTGAAACTTGGGAATTTGTTGGTAATTAAGGAGATCTGGGAAACCAGTTAATATCTGGCTGCTGCCTACATCCTAGTGCTTTGTAAGCTCTTCATCTTCACAGTAGCTATAGAAATCCTGATTTAGTTAGCTATCCATACTTTAATGTTACATTTGAATGATTGGAATAAATGATTTGTTATTTGAGGATGATAAAGCTTCATTATCAGTATGTGAAAGATGTGGTATATTTTAGCCTCCACTGAGTCCAGCAGCCTTTCATCACTTAAGACATTAGTAAAATGTTTTTTATACATAGTAAAATCATGCATTGTGTTACAGAAATTGCTGTAGCTATAGCAACATTAGTTAACTTATGCTACTGACACACCTTTATTGGTAGTCATGGATTTATATCTCAACTCAGCAATCAGCTTTGAGTGATGATTTCAATCTAAAGAAAGCTTTTTCATTAACTGAAAAGCCTGCCTTCCTAGGTTTTTATACATCATAGTCATGTACTGCAAAATTGCAAATAGCACTTCGTATGTTCTTGCAATTTTTCTGATGTTTGTTAATTTATTTATTTTTTTATCCTAGATATCTTCAGGTGAATACATTCAAATGTCAGGTCGTGCAGGACGCCGAGGTATGGATGACAGAGGAATAGTTATTCTTATGGTGGATGAGAAAATGAGTCCAACGGTTGGCAAGCAGCTCTTGAAGGTAGAAGTTAATGCTTTTTTTAAACTCATTTGAATAATGTAATGTTTGCAATTCTACACTTAGAAGCATAAGTATATAGGTCATGCAGGGTATGAGACAATGACTTCTGAAACAAGTATAGGTTTTCATTGAATTTTCATTAACGTGGGAATTTTTCCATTGTGAAACAAAATTAGAAGATTTTTCATCCTCAGCATAAAAGGATATTGTGCAGGAAAGGTAAAAACATATGCTGTTTTCTAGGAGTATCACTGCCACTGTAGTGTTCTGCAGTAGGGACATGACACTGGCCACAGTCAGTTCAAGGATATTGCTGAAGAAAAGTTTCATTGACCTTTCACAATAGTTATTAAATGATTAGTTCTGTGGTGAAATAAAACTGTATTACACTGAGAAGTCCACTAACAAACAAGCTGGACAAAGTAGTGCAAAAGGTACATACAAAATCATATAATGGATATAAGTTGGAAAAGACTGTTAAGGTCATCAAGTCCAACTGTTAACTGAATTCTGTCAAGCCCACCACGGAACCCTGTTCCTATGTTCCATGTCTACTTTTAAACATGTCCATGAATGGTGATTAAACCACCTCTCTGGGCAGCCTGCCTGTTTCAAAGTCTGATGACTCTTCCAATAGAAAAATTTTTTCCTAATGTCAAGCATAACCTAACCCTGGTGTAACTTGAGGCCGTTTCTTCTTGTCACTTGTTCATTGGGAGAAGAGACCATCACCCACTTCTCTACAGCCTGATTTCAGATGCTTGTGGAGAGTCCTGAGTGATTGAAAATTAAATGGAGAAAGTGCTTGTAGGGAATTTTGACGTTTGGAAATCAATAAGTTGAAAAAACAGATGTTGTGGTTGGAGTGTGCATATGGTTTTCCCAAACCATAATGGAAGTTGTTAGAGATTATTACAGTAATACCCACCTGCTTTTTAATTTGAATGCGGAACATTGCACTCATTAGCACGTTTAAATTCTGTGGCAAGAATTATCATAATGAAGCATGATACTCTGTTGTGTTGCTCATTTTTCAGACAGCATCGGAGTATGTTAATAAAAAGCATATATTCGTTTAAAAAAACCAAACCAATTGCTAACATTATTCAAATGAAGAACAAGGGGGAAGATAAGCATGTGCTTCTAGTTATTCAGATGGTTTTTCCTTTGTTGGGTATCTTGCTGTGTTCATGTTGCCTGTTCGTAATAAATGCATATATCACTGAGATGTACAAAGACTAAGTATTTCAACTGCCTTTTTATGCATTTTTAAGACTGTTATAAATATTAAATGCTAAATATACAATAATATATATACTAAATATTTCTTACGTTAAAACTGTAAGCCCTTGGATGATTTTTTTCCTTTTGAATTGTAAGGATACAGAAGAGGAAAAAAAGTAACTTCTTGTGTTCTCTTTCTCTTGATTATTTGCCACTGATCAAATAGATTCATGTTTTTATTTGATTTTTCATGCTATGTGTGAGGAAGGACTGAATTTAAAGGGTCCCTGAAAAAGATTATTTTGTATTCAGCATTAAGTGTGTCTGAATTTAGGTTTTTGTCTCTGACTGACAGTATTTGGCTATAGGAACATTATAGTCATGTTTTATGGTAGTATTTTGATGCTTTGCTCTGGGAGAAACTAAAGATTAATAGCGAAAACTTAAGAAAAAAAGATTAGCTGTACTGGGAATGGTAGGACATGTACATAGGATGTTTTTTGTCATAGCTTTTCAACTATAGTGCATTGTCTGATCCAAACCATTTGCTGAGTGCTGGAGCAAAATGTCTAGAACTGATGTTATCAGCTGCTTAACTCTGCAGTTGGTGAAGAGCGCTTTGAGTGTATTTGAGCACTGGAAGTACTACAGCATCTGTGTTGCTTTGCTGTGGCAAACAGTTATTGCAGCACTGTGTACAGTATGTCAAAGTTAAATTCAAAGTTCACATCTTAGATGGAGTTCTTAGGAAGCGTATTTGTAAATATTTCCTAGCTTAGTTGCATTTGTCTTGCGGACTGTTGTATGGAGGGTTTTTTTGTTTAGCATTCATTTGAGTTTAGCATTCAAATTTAGTAAACTGATGTCTTGGTCAAAACTATAAAACTAAATGCTTATGATACACTGGATGACGTTTTAAACTCAACAAATCAGTTTTCCTCTTGCTTAATATGAAGAAGTGTTTGGTGGGAATTATTTTTGTTTCCCTAATTGAAATCGCTGGCTGTGTTGTGTTGTTTAGTTAGGCAGTAGAAAGCTTCTCCTTGACACTAGATGGCGTTTGAAACCAGAGCGGATTGGCCCTGTTACTAGCATGCATTGCTACAGAGACAACTGAGTTACTAAACAGTGGTAATCAGTGTTGTTTCTGAATCTGGAGCAGTGGTAAACTGGTTGTCTGACTGAAATCTTAAGCTGCATGTTATGGAAGTGAATGAAGTATAATGAAAACAAGTGTGCTATTCTAAGTAGGTTTTTGGGTATTGAATTTGAGTGTATTGGTTCTTCATATGTATTTATTCCTTCACAGCAGTCAGATGGGTAGAAAAAAAATTTTTGAAACCCAACTTATTTAGCCAGATAAAATATATGGTATTATGCTTTCCTAGTCAATTGCATGTGGAATGTAAACCTCCCTGATGGAAAGCCGTAGGAGATATTCCACTAGCTACATCTGGCTCCTTGACAGCACCTTCATTAGTGTTGGCAGTGCTGTGCTTATTTGGCCCATATGCTGCTATTAGAATTCCATTTGGTATTTTTTGTATTTTATTTTGAATTATTTTGTTGTACCAGGATAATAAACACGAATAATGATTTAGACAGTTCTATACTTTTTAACTTCTTGCCTGCTTGCGTTCTTATATCATGTGACTAGCTTTTCAAAATTGAGCAATTTCCCAAAAAACATAGAGCAGATCATCGTTCCCTTGTAATTAAAAGAACATCATCAGATATTTTAATCCTCTGTTGTGTATTACATATGGCTGTTCCTTTCAGAGAGGTTGACGGAGAATGCTATAGTAATGTAATAACTGCAAAAAAAAAAAATGTGGCCAGAGGAGAGCTACCAAGCTTATGAGTGTTTTAGAGAACAAGAGTACAATGAGGAGTAGCTGAGAGAGCTACTGCATGTTTAGTTTGGAGAAGAGAAGGCTGAGGGGGGACTTCAATGCCCGCTACAGCTACCTGAAGGGAGATTGCAAAGGGGTGGGTATTGGCCTCTTCTCCTTGGTGACTAATGACAGAACCAAGGGAAATGGTCTGACATTGAAGCAGAGGAGGTTGAGATTGGATATTAGGAAGAATTTCTTTGCAGAAAGAGTGGTGAGGCACTGGAATGGTCTTCCCAGGGAGGTGGTTGAGTCACCATCCCTGGAGGTGTTTAAGAAGCCTGTAGACATGGTGCTCCATGACAGACTATAGTGGCAGGCAGGGAGGAGGATTTTTCTTATGTTTTTCAGTTGATCAAGTATTTAGATTTTTTTGTTGCTGTGGGTACGGTTGGACTTGGTGATGCAGGAGTTCCTTTCCAACCATAATTATTCAATGATTTCCAGTGCCTATACACAAGACAGTAGGTGAGGCCTTCTAGTGAGACTCTGAAGATTCTAGGCTTCAGTTTCTCTGCAAACATCAGCTTGCCTTGCCAGCTTTATTAGACGATTGTACTTTGGGTTGGCTTGAAGGTGGGGTGAAAAAAAAAAAAGCCTCAGGGTTTGAGAAATGTACTGAAGCCTAGTTTGGAAGAGCAGACTTCAGCTGGGGCTTGATGCTAATACTTTTTGGAAAGGGTATTGTAATATCTGAAGGCATAGGTTGTCACTAGTGGTTTGAGGGTCTTACCAGAAGTTGTGACATAGATGAAAATCTTGGGGAAACAAACATTTTGGATACTTACTTAAAATGTTGATAGAATGTTTTTTTTTATTGTGAACTACCAAACCCTTCTTGTTCTTACAAAACTTGCACTGCAAAATTTTTCCAGGCTTCAATTCAGGAAGGTACTTAACTTGTAATCTTAATTTAAAATCTGCTTAAAGTCAACAAGATGATGGCGTGAAATCATGGGGAGAATTCACCTGTGTTAAGGGTAACAGATAAGCCATCATGAAGAGGGTCACAGATTTATAGATAATCATGGAAGGTAGCAAATAGGAGAAAGAAGCAAATAGTTTTTCCTGTAGTTATGATTGCAACCAAAATGGAATGATGGGGTGTATCAGATGGTCTGTAAAATAGTCACTCTTGAAACTTCACCTCAAACTCTTATAGAGCCAGCAGGCATTGGTGCAACTGTTCCTGTGACAAAGTAGTAAGCCAAATTGGTACTAAATTTGTACTTGAAATAGGTGCTTACCATTGTCTGTTGAAAATAACCTTGCAAAAGGGGAGTTTATTGGTTTATTTATGGTAACGTAGCTCAGGACAATGCTATTACCAGTATAATTATGCAGTCTATTTTTACATTTCCAAGATACCTGATTATTCATATGGTGCCTTCTGTTGATAAATGGAAAAGAATGTGCGCTATTGTTATCTATGCTTTATTTTCAGTAACAGTATTTAGTGAATGAATGATTAGTATTATAGATATATTAAGCAGTCACTTGCCTTTTTTGTTATTTTCATTTTTCAAGCGGTTATGTTTTCAAATTCATAGTGGTAACTGCCATAGACAACTAAGTGTACTTATTTCTCATTTTGAGGAAGAAAGATCTTTCAGGTATCATCACTGTGTTCAGCTCTTTGCTCTTATTCTAAAGCATTTGTTTCCATTTCTAGAAACACTTTCAGTATATTTCTGGAAACTGATAAACAAATGAAGTGTAATGAAGTGTATCTGATTTGTGTCCCTGTAAAAGATACTTTACTGTTGCCTTGCAGATTGTTTCTTTCATCTTTGTTGGCTCCTAATGTCCCTGTGCGTTAGTTTCAGACAGTATTTCCTGTCCTACATTCCCTGTAAAGCTTTGTGCTCATTTTGTGTGAGAGGCTGGAGAGGTTGTATGTGTAAAATTTGTTCCTGTATATGAATGGGAATAGTTGTGAAAATGTAAATATTTTTTCTTGCACTACAAAAGAGAACAGAAAGTAACCCTTACCCAATGTACATCTCGCTCAACACCATGTGTGCTGTAATGCAGTGTACGACAGCTCTCACATCTCTAGTTAGACAAGGCTTCCAAGTCTTAAAATTACAAAAATTTGTGAAAAAGCTGTGATAGTATAAAGTCTAGACACTAATATATCTTCCTAGTTTATGTGGGCAAGAAATTATAGGCCTAATAAATGCTGAAGACCCTTTTGGATGATGTGGTTGTGTTAGGGAGACACTGTTCTGAAATAATTGTCAGTTAAACAGGGCATAGTGTATAGCAGGTATAATTTTCAGATAGGTGGGTTTTTTTGTAAACTCTTTCTGTAGTGAACTGTTTATGGTTGTGTTCTTGATTTTTGAACTTTTCAGCTTAAATCAGTCATTCTTTTGCAACTCAAATGTTGGAAAATTTGAAAGAATGATACTGGTAAGTTCACCTAAAACTTCTCAAAAAGTGAAGTGGTTGAAAACACAAAGTAGGCCATTAATTTCTGAGCGACTTTTTGATGCTTGTTCAAGGCAGCATTTTTGGTCAACTTCTATTGCAGCTCTGACTTGTTAGGCTTTTGCCTGATTTGCATGAATCGTTGGTGCTTGATTATTCCTTTCTAAAATGTAGAGGCTTTTCTTGGTAGACTAGGGAGAGAGGCATCCTTAGAGAGAGTGATCTTGAGGCAAATAATTGTATGCCTTAGCTTATTAAGAAGGTTACTGAGTTGAGATAGGAGGATTTATAGTATAGTGAGCTATTTTATAGTATAGTGTGAGAATGCACATGCTTCACAACATTCTTTAAAAAGTAAGAGAGAAAGGTTGTTGATTTGGGAGCTGGTGGCACAAGACTTGAGTGACTGCAAGAGGAGCAAACCAACATGGAAAAAATGTGAGCTGAACTGACTTGCTGCATATCTTGGTAGCAAGAAAAAACAGGATCAGTTGAATGTTTCGTACTGTGTGGGCTTTTCAAGAGAAGTGCTGAAGGTGTAACACAGTAAAGCTGCTGTAGTTATTTTTAATTTGGAGAAGTAACAATTCCAGTTTTCAGAAAAATAAGCTTCTTGGACATTTTGATTTTTCCAAGTGTAGTATTGCATAGAGAACAATATGGAGAAAATAGGAAACATCTTTCTAGATGTTTCAGAACTGAAGGAACAGGAACAAGTCACAATTTTTGCCAAAACAGGATTTGTATTTTAACAGCCAGCAACTGGCTCCATTGCTGCCTTTCAAATAAGCCTACTTCATATGATTTTTGAAAAAGCTGGGTCTTTAGTTTGTTTTTAAATAACTCCTTCACAGTTGAACAGTGATGATTTTTAAAAAGCCTTTAAAGTGAATTTTTAGGAATTGTTTGGTATTCCTTGGCATGCTCTGAGCATATACTGTAGCTGTACAGAATTCACTCTTTTCTTGCTCTACAGTAGCATTTCAGTGAATGTGCGACACCATTTTATTTTTTCAAGGAGTTTGTAATCTTGCAAGCACATGACTAAGTTACTCCTTAAAGCTATGTAACGGTGTCAAGAATGGAAATAGGAGTTCATAGCGTGACAGGAGCAATCACAGCAGCATTTTGCCAGGTCTTTGTTGGTAGGTAGGTATGCTGGTGGCTGTAGCCAGCTGTGGGTGTATTCTGACTGCTTTAGTTGCTGGTCTGGCTACAGTATTGGATGTTGCCATAGGAAAGAATCTAACCCACTGTTAGATGACACTAGTGTAATTGCTGTGCTGTTCTTCAGTGCATGCCGTTCTTTAAATGGCATTCTCTGTTGTTAAAGGCACAAGGGTTTTTTAGGGAGTAGTAATTTTCCTAGAATAACAGATATATTTAGAAAAGCAGACAAGATCTTGTGTATGTAATCTTTTTATTAGGTATAAGGAAGAAGCTATGTGGTATGTTGATTAGCATTAAACACAAAGTTCTCTCATATGTTTTGTGTATCAGACTTGAGATGTGTATAAGTTTGTTATTTCCTCCACACAGCGCAGCTCAGCTGTCAGTCTTTTTATTGAAGCTTTTCTTTTAGTAGATACTGATCTGTGGTTATTTCTGAACTGATGGTGTTATTTTAAAATATGTATTTGGTTATCTAATTTAAAAGGTATTTCTGTTCTGTGGTGTGTCACTTGAGGTGAAAAATCTATGTTCGTGTATTTAATCTACTCAAAGATGTAAGCTGGAATGACCAAATGAATCTCTCACAATTAAAAAGCAAAACATTGAATTGTATGATTTATCTTAAACTTGTTTTATGTGTATTCATGTTGATGCTTTCTTAGGATAAGCGTATGCTGAAAGCTTCTCTGGTAGCAGTTGAGGGGTTTTTTCTGAGCTGAAGTAATCATGCAGTCATTAGGATTTTGGTGTTTGTAAGGTAATCACTTATGGCTCTGTATCTGTCATAAAGCAAATGGGATTCCGGTATTGTTAAATCTCCTTCATGGTTTAGGATTTTGAGACGCATAACCAAAATTCCTAAACAAGTTGTGCTGCCCATTAAAAGAGCTTGTCATGTAAAACACCGCATCATGATTTATTTGATTGGTTCTTATGTACTACAATTAATATTTTTTTAACAGAACAGTGTTCTTTGATCTCTTTTTCAGGGTTCAGCTGATCCTCTGAACAGCGCATTCCACCTGACATACAACATGGTATTGAACTTGCTTCGAGTAGAGGAAATTAATCCTGAATACATGTTAGAAAAGTCTTTCTATCAGTTCCAGCATTACAGAACTATTCCAGAAATAGTAGAAAGTAAGTATTACTGTACATTGTATAAATGTGCTGCACTGAGTTTGGGTAGTTATACTTCAGTATCCATGTAAGAGTTCATACCTGTGCAGTTCTTATCTTACCTTCCAATACTTGCCAATACACTATTTACTGATCTGGTATAATTTCAGGAGGAGTAATTTCTACTTGTTCTTAGGACCTATACTGATATGTACTGGCAATCAATGAAGAAAGGTTTCCTCTCAGTCAGACGGAAATGGTTGTCACACTGCTGAACTGCAGGACAGGAAGAAGGAAAAACACTTTTTAAATTCCTGTGGTTTGTTAAAGGTGCGGGGAAGAAAAGCCTTTACCACTTCTTGATATGCAAGACTTAACCTAAAGTAAACAAAATTTGAATATCTGATTAGTCTCTAAAAAGAACTCGGGCACATGGCTTTCAAAGTAGCATATGAAAAAATGTTCAATATACAGAGCAACATTCAGAGAGGACTGAGATGTTGTTTGTACTTCATTGAGTAAGTAAACTTTGAGCCATGGTTTTTAAATAGTGCTTTCAGGAACCAAAGTCAGTTTCTAAAAATCTCAGCTAGTGTTCTTTCAAAACTTAACCCAGAACTTTGAAGCAGGGGAGATAACTACTTCTTTTGCCAGTCAAGAATGAGCAGTTAATCTGTTCATTTGTTAATTGAATCTTGAGAAATAAGTGTGTGTGTGTGTGTGTGTGTGTGTGTGTGTGTGCGCATACACAGGACTAGAGAGTGTGTTTGATTCCCTTTGCAGAATATCTTTTAGTTTACAGGTGCAATATTTAAGACGGTAGTAGTCAAACATAGTATATTTGTTGAGGACCTCCCTGTTCCAATTGGCATGCCTAGACCTTCATTCTGGCATTCTTACACTGCTATTTAAATAAAAAAGCTGAAGAGCTTTTTTTGTGCTTCTTGGGCATTTTTTTTGATTAGGTACCATACCAGGTGTCAGAACTGCATAACCCTTTCAGTTCCAATGAAAAATCACAAGGGAGAGAAATGATTGTTTAAATCAAGGAGGAAATTAGATCAAGTGTGGACTGCTATCCTTTTTTTTTAAAAAAAAGAAAAAAGCTAAAAATAAGGAGTGTTTCTGTTAGCTGTCTCAAATCTTAGTGAAGTGGGATTTCTTAGTCACCCATATGCGTTCAGATTGCATGCAAGAGGATGAGTTGGTAGAGACAACGAATATCTTGACTGTATGTCCTTTGTTACAAACATAATGATTGTAATAAAAATTGATACGCCTAAATAAGCTTGGTCATCCTAAGGATAACTGGGCCTCTGAGTTGGTAATCTTATGAGTCTTACAACTTGTCAAGACTTACGAGGAGATGCTGAGGAAACCAGTGGTTGCTCAGCCTGGAGAAGAAGAGACTCAGTGGGGACCTTACCTGAAGGGAAGTTACAGACAGATGGGGGAGAGGCTCTTCTCCCGGACAACTAGTGATAGGATAAGAGGGCATGGCCTTAAGTTGTGCCAGGGGAGGTTTAGGTTAGATGTTAGGAAACATTTCCTCATGGAAAGGGTGGTTAGACATTGAGATGGACTCTGCCCAGAGAGGTGGTGAAGCTGCCATCCCTGGAGGTGTTTAATAAAAGACTGGCTGTGGCACTTAGTGCCATGGTCTAGCTGGTGTGGTGATGTTAGGTCATAGGGTGGGCTTGATGATCTCAGAGGTCTTTTCCAGCTTCAGTAATTCTGTGATTCTGTAATAAGCTGTAAAAGTGTTGAAGAAAGAAAATAGATTTCCATCTGATGAAATTAGGTGAGGGAAAACCATGTTTTTAAAACCATTCTTGTTGTTAGAAGGTATCTTTAGGCAATTGTACCTTCATAGGATGAAGTAAAAGAGTGCAGTGAATACTATTCTACAGATAACTGCAAGTGTGGCACTTCCCTGTAACCCTAAATCTGTGATTCCTGGGCAGCTGATTGTCTAGCCTTCTCAGTTTTCCCAAGCTTGTTAACTTTTTTAAAAATCCTGAAAATGAATATTAATTTCCTGCAAATAAAACTTAGTGGACAAATGTATTAATTTTCTAGCTTTCCAGAGAATGAGCTATTCTAAATAGAAAATGAATTATGGAAATGATGACAAAATACTAGTCATCAGTGTGAAAGTGGAACATTGATTTCTAAATCTGTTAGAAGTTAATTTCCATGAGATTTACTTTTCATTGTAGGAGTGAGTAGTTTGGAAGGACAGTACAACAAAATAGTAATTCCCAATGAGGAAAATGTGGTCATTTACTACAAAATCCGACAACAGCTTGCAAAACTGGCGAAAGAAATTGAAGAATATATTCACAAACCGAAGTATTGCTTACCTTTTCTGCAACCAGGAAGACTGGTAAAGGTAATTTGTTTTTGTTTTTCTTTAATTTCGTATTAATCTGTGAAATTTGTGGAGTGCATTTTTGTCTGCCAGCTTACAGTAATCTTGGATAACATGCATCACATTAAGCAACAGTTTTGTCTTCTGTTACCTTCCTTTGTGTTAAACATTTAACAATGAATTAAATGAAATTATATGAAATGTAATGTTTTCATTATGAATAGTAGTTCAATACTGCTGTTGTGTTATAAATCATAGAATCGTTAGGGATCAGAAGGGACCTCGAAAGATCATCTAGACCAATCCCCCTACCACAGCAGGACCACCTAGACCAAGTTGCACAGGAACAGATTCAGGCGGGTCTTGAACGTCTCCAGAGAAGCAGATGCCACAACCCCCCTTGGGCAGCCTATTCCTATGCTTCGTTACCCTCACTGTTAAGAAGTTTCTTCTGATACTTACATGGAACCTCGTGTGTTCTAGCTTGCGCCTATTGCCCCTTGTCCTATCACTTGATGACCTTGAGAAGAGCCTGGTTCTGTCCTCCTGACACCCACCCCTCACATATATGTAGACATTAATGAGGTCAGCCCTCAGCCTTCTCCAAGCTAAAGAGACCCAGCTCCCTCAGCCTTTCCTCATAAGGGAGGTGTTCTACTTCCTTCGTCATCATTGTTGCTCTATGCTGGACTCCCTCCAGCAGCTCTGTGTCCTTCTTGAACTGGACAGAATACTCCAGATGCAGTCTCACCAGTGCAGAGTAGAGGGAGAGAAGAACTTCCCTTGATCATCCCCTCTTCTGATCCCCCCACCCCCAGGAGGCTGTTGGCCCTCTTGGCCACAAGAGCACATTGCTGGCCTATAGTCATCCTATTGTCCACCAGGACCCCCAGGTCCCTCTCCTCTACACAGTAACAGGTCAGTCCCCAACCTATACTGGTCCCTGGGGTTATTCTTGCCCAGATGCAAGACTCTACACTTACTCTTGTACCTCATTCATTTTCTCTCTGCCCAGCTCTCTAGCCTGTCCAGGTCTTGCTGAGTGGCAGCACATTCTGCTGGGGTGTTGGCAACATAACCCAGCTTTGTGTCATCAGCAGACTTGCTGACAGTGCACCCTAATTCCTCATCCAATCATTATTGAATCGATTGAAGAGGACTGGTTCCAGTACTGATTCTTGGGGGACTCCACTAGATACCACTACTCTCTGGTTTCTATCCTGCCACCAGTTCACAATCCACCTCACTACCCAATCATCCAGTCTACACTGCCTCAGTTTGGGAGCGAGGATGCTCACAGAGCATCCAGGATAAATTGTTCCATCATCTTACCTGGGATGGAGGTGAGGCTAATCAATCTGTAGTTACCTGGGTCCTCCTTCTTACCCTTTTTGAAGATTGTAGTGACATTTGCTAACCTCCAGTCCCTAGGCACTTCACTGGATCCCCATGACTTAGAAAAGATGACGGAGAGTGGCTTAGCAATGATTTCCACTGTCTCCCTTAGCACACACAGGTGGATCCCGTCAGGGCCCATGGATTTATGTACGTTCAGTGTGCTCAACATATACCTAGCCCAGTCATCATCAACTGAGACAGGCTCCTCTTTTGCTTTGACTTTCTCTGGAGCCTCAACAGTTTGGGCTTTGATACCAGGACAGCTCCCAGAAGTATAGATGGAGGCAAAGAAAGTGTTCAGTATGTCTTTCTCTGTATCCTCTGTCTTCAGGGCACCCAGCTCATTCAGTAGGATTCCTACATTGCCTCTAGTAATGCCACCTGCAGCTCTTTTGTGTTACTCTTGACCTCTCTTACAATGTTTAATTCCTAGGAGGCCTTGGCTTTCCTGGTTGCATCCCTACATTATCTCACTGGAGCCTTAAAATCACCCCAAGTGGCCACCCCCTCCTTCCATGACCTATAGATTTTCTTCTTCATCTTCAGTTTGTGCAGTAGCTCCCCATTTAACCACAGGGGTCTTGTAGCAACTTTACTTGACTTCTTTCCAAAATATATTTGTAGGTTGTGTTTGTACATGGATTAATTTATAACATCTTGTGATATTTTCAGGTGAAGAACGAAGGTGATGACTTTGGATGGGGCGTGGTTGTTAATTTCTCTAAGAAATCAAATGTTAAGGTAAAATACATGTTGTCTTTATANCATGTCCTTTCTCCTGAAGCCATTCTGCAACAAAGCTTTATGTTCTTTTTTGGAACTTCTGGCATGTTTATGGAGCAAATACTAGCTTATGCCCAGGATAAGTAGTTCAAAAGTCCCCTTGGCACTTACAGACGTTTCACACTGTTTTGTTGTTTTCTGTGATGTGCCCGGGTGCACTACACTAAGCCTTTCATGTGAAAGGTACTGTTAACCTGTGTTATATTCTGCTCTCAGAAAATCTGTAGAAGCTTCAAGTGAAGATTTGAGAGAATGGGAGACTGACATTTGACTCTCTAAGTAAGGTTTTCTTAAACCACACAATTTTTTCTTGAGTCCTAAACTACTCTATGAGACGTTGGAATTGTTTGTCCTAGGAGCTGTTACTGTAGAGTTGAGGGTTGGGAAGTTAAAACACAAAGAGAGCAAAATAATAGAAATGGATGTGGGGAAATGTGGAAGAAAATAAAGAAGCAATAGAAGCCAGATTTGTTTTTCCTTGAGAGAATCCCTTTTAGTAGTTAGTCTCCACATAATCTCAGAAACAGTGTTTTGGAATCCCTTTAGAAATGTTTTTTCAGACTAGTCTGCTGACTAAGTTTAAATTATATTTTTCTGTGGTTAGCATTTTTGCTGTAATTTTGGCAGAAGAACATTAATTACTATGTCTAAGTAAGAAGTCGTGTTTGCAAAGTTCTGGTTGCGCCTGTCCATTGTGGCATGTTCTTGTGCTTCTCTAGCATATGCTCATTAAAGAGAAAATGTAGAAAGAGTGTGGGTAAAGAACTTATTAAAAGATTTTGTTTTGGTTTTGCAGCTTCTATTTGAAAGGTGTGTTTTTTCAAGTTGAAAACCTAGACTGCTATTGCTTTTGCTTCTGGTCAGCCTCTTACATGGAGCGACACGAGCAGTAAAACAGGTCTCCCCCTCTCCCCAGCCTTCTGTATAAAATTGCCAACCTCTGTCACTGGTTTCTTCTTTGTATGTCATATTTTATCCATGTATATACTAGCTTTCCCTGTCCATCCTGTCACACTCTTGTCTAAAGCCTTTAGGTTTGAATCTTAGCCTTGAAATTAAGTCTTTTCTGCAGGAGATGTCTCTGCTCTGGCAGCACTTTTTTCATTGAGTCATTCTAACAGCTGGGTTGAATTTTTCCTTCTGGGTTCTGTGGAAAGAATGACACTAGGTACTAAAAATTATGAACAGACTTAAAGCTATGTAACTTTCAAAATCAGGACAGAAACACTAGTTTCTATGAGCAGAATCAAACCAGATGACTTAAGTTGCTATTTGCCTGTTTTAGTACATCTACTCGGTGTGGTTTTGTCCTGGGAAATGCAGATGTATGTTCCCCATTGCTGTTTAATACAGCTAATTATAGTGAAATGTATAGCCATTGTGCTGTGTCTTTATACCTTCATCTATTTCTAAGCTCTGTCAGCTGTTTGGTTTTGCTTGTAAAAATGGTGTTAAATTCAGTGTATATTGCTACTTTTTTGCTAGCTGTAGAGTTTTCTTCACTGTATCATAGTTTCTAATTACATACTTCTTTCAGTAAGGAGTATATGTCATTAAGCTTTACTTGTTGGTGTCCACTGAATAATTCTTTTGTTGCAGTGTGAAAGCAACCATGGGTGAATCATTATGTTAATTATTAATTTTTTCCAGCATAATTTCATGATGCATTATTCTACAAAAATGAATACAAACAGCACTTTATCCTTAAACTAGACAGATGAATTTACTTCAAGCAGTACTGCTTGTTATATACTGTGTGATGTAGTAGGAAGCAAATTAACTATTTGCTTTGGAATTAATAAAAATCAAAACCAAGACCTTAGAGTTTTATTGTTCTGATGATTACAGTCCGTATTGTCATCTGATCCCTGTTTCTGGGCATCAAAGTTTTGTCTGTTAACAATTATTTAGATCAAAAGTTGAGATTCTGCAATTTTATGTTCCTTATTTAGATGCCTATAATCCTTGAAAATAAAACTTAGATTTACAACTTACCATGTTTATTTATAATGTTTACTAGTAAGATCAACATATGGTTTTTGCTGTGTCACAGGCCTTGAATTTTCAGTGAATCTGATGTTGCTGATGCAGTATTGGATTTTGTTATCCATGACATACTTCTTAATTTGCAGAAGCTCTTACCTTGTTTTGTTCCCAAGCCCATGAAGTAATACATGTATCAGGGCTAGTCCAGAATCCTTGGAATATACCTAATCATGCAGTACTCTACCAGAGAGGGTAGAATTTTATCTTTGAAGTATGTGAGTGGATGCATTGTGAAACAGATTGAACTTGATACGACAGAAGTATGTGACTGACAGATATTCACAGGGTGCTCTAGTCTTCTTTTGTTCTTGCTTATAAAAGCATGCATGTTCCCATTGATGCTTTTAGTGCCTAAAATGTTGTAGGAAATCCACTGGAGAAACCAATACAAATTCATAAAGCAATTCTAGATTAAGTCATGTCTGGTCACCATTGTCTAAAGGCCATTGGTATATGTAAACTTTAAAGAGAGTCATATTAAGAGCAGATGTTAATGACATCCATATTTCTGCTTTATGTATAGATTTACCTTACAGTTACTGACAGAAATATTTTTTTCCTGTCATAGTTTCCTAGACATCTATAATTATAGTATTTTCTGTAGCATATATGTTAATCTGTGAGTTCAGTGTGTTCTTTGTTCAAGACAGCGTTATGATTTCTCTGGCATTGAGTGAATGCCAGTTTGCTCTGTGTAGATGTTATTTTAAAATTCTAGTTCAAAGAGCAGCAGTGGTATGCATCGTGTGTGTTTGCCATGAGTCCTTTCCATAGATGTGGGATAGAATTCAGAGGAACAGTTTCTTCCTCAGCAAGTAATTGCATTTATTGAAGAAGTCATCTATCTTGTGTAACAGGAAAACCCTGTTTTTCAGTTTAGTTTACTGTAGCAGTTTCTCACAGTGCTTGCAGGAGTGTCTTAGAAATGTTAGCTGTCTCCACCCTGCTTTGCATGCAGTGGCGTGGTGTAGATCTATCACAAAAAATATCACCCAGTAAAGGTGACCTGAATTAACATGGGATTTTGAAGACTGTTCTCTCTTGTATTTGGAAGCAGGGAAGCATGCACATGGCATTTTAAAAGGTGATGTCTGCCTTCACTGTTAAATCTATCACTTAGTTCTATTGAAAGCCATAAAAATATTTGCTTATAGTAGAGGTGTATTGAGCAATCTTAATGTATGTTTATCCAGTCAAATAACTAGTGTGTTACAGGTTGTTTTTTTTTTTAACGTAGGGTATATAATGAAGGTTATGGCTCTGTGAACCAAAGATGTTTAACCACTGTATTTGCATGTCTGTGCTTATTAAACAAATGTCAGATGTTACATGTGCAGTTTGTTGTGTATGAAGATGACCTGTAAGATGCACCTTCCTGTTAGCTGGAGATGCAAGCTGCTACGTGTTGAAAGCTTTCCTGTGGTTTTCATTGTGGGGAAAAAAATTGAACTTGCAAATCTGCATGTGTGAAAGAGATCCCCCAAATTTTGTTTCCTTTTGTAAAAAAAGTCAAAGTTCAGTACTGCTTGCAAGACACAAATATTGCACATTACAACTGTGTAACATTTTGACTTAAACAGGAGTTAATGCCTACAGGAAAAGGCAGAGTAACCTAAAGCTTCAAGTATTCTTCTGGCAAGGGAGGATGGGGAAGTGGTAATTTTTTCAAGTGTTTTTCAATGTGAGGGATCAGTCAATACCAGTTCGGTAGTTTTTACAAGATACTGTGTCACTGAGTTGATGAGTATTTGTGGAAAGGTAGCTTGTTTCATGCATTTACTATTGAAGAAAGTAATGCTTCTGCCTTCTATGTTTGTTAATATATTAAAATAACTGTTATGGACCTGTGTTTTCTGTACCCTCTACAGCCAAATTCTGGTGAATTGGACCCGTTATATGTAGTTGAAGTGCTGCTGCACTGCAGCAAAGAAAGTCTCAAAAATTCTGCTACTGAGGCTGCAAAGCCAGCCAGACCTGATGAGAAAGGAGAGATGCAGGTTTGTTAGACATTTATTCTCAAAACTTTCCTATACATGTTCTCAAGGGTTCTGTTTCCAGAGCATTTTCAAACCTTTAATTAAGGATTTGTACATAAGAAAGAGAAAGGAGTTGAATATGTAACTCTGCTTTCTGAAACAGTTGGTGATTTCTATGAAGAGGAGACTCAACAGTTGTGAAACTGTTAGAATAGAATAGAATACTTGCTTGAATTTGTTACTGTATGAGAGGTGCTCTGAAACTTAATCACTGTTGTTTTGTGTGTGTCAAATCAGTAGATGAAAAGCAATGGCAGTAAGGTAAATGAAGATGTTTTTCTTAGCATATTATGCTTTCTTCTGTCTTTTGGAGGAGAATTCTTTTTTCATTTGTGAGACCTTTTCAGCGTTACCAGGCTATTCCATTCTGAAATTAAGTTGACAGCTTTTGTGAAAGGATTTTTCAGTTTGAAACCTTGTATCAAGACAAACACTAGTAGTTTAATCAGCCTATGTGTTTGCATTGGGTTCGGGGGATTTTATTTTTTTTTTGGTGGTTTGGGTTGTATTTTTCCCCCACAAAGTCCATTTAAAGCTCGATATAAGCTATTGATTTTAATGGCATCTTCATTGTGACGTAATCATTGTTCATGGCATCTTGATACTGAATCAGCAAATACATGTAAGTATTTTTTTTTATTGCTAGTATTCCCAGGTAAGTAGATGCTAACAATTTGACTGCTTTGGGTTGTCAGTGGTGTTGCAGTAGATAAGAGACAACGTAATCGAAAAATTGAACAATTTTTTTCTATTTTTAGCCTCTTTTCAGATTTAACCAAATGCAGAATTTTTTTCATTTGGACAACCTTTTATTCTTTATTAATACTTTTATCTCATAACACAGTTTTCAGCTTCCTAATGTACTTCAACTACTGCTGTGTCCATGTTTACTCAGTTTTCATTTGTAGAACATTGCAATGAAATGGTAAAAATAAATCTATTTTTTACTTATCAGTTACTGAACTCTCTTTGGTAGGTTGTTCCTGTCTTGGTACATCTTCTCTCAGCTATCAGCAGTGTCCGACTTTACATTCCAAAAGACCTGAGGCCTATTGACAACAGACAGAGTGTGCTGAAATCTATACAGGTGAGTTCAACTAGGCTATGTCAGCTCTCTGCTGTAATTACTGATGTAAGGTTAAACTCGAAGACAACTTGCTCTAAGAATTTTTTCTAAAGTTTGTGTCACATCTTCAGCTTTATTCTTAAAAGGGGTTGCAACCACAATGTGTGTCAGTTGTTTCTCCTTGTCAGTTATTTTTAAACTTAACTGGGAACTACTGAAACATTGCATAAAAACCTCACACTGCTGCTTCCCTGTCTTTGTAATTGTGACAGATGATCTGTAAAAGTAAATTTTATTTTACCTTTGCTAAGCTTAAAACCAAAGCCAACCTTTTTTTTTTTCCCCTTTTTTCCTCCTTTAGGAAGTACAGAAGCGTTTTCCAGATGGAGTACCATTACTAGACCCTATTGATGACATGGGCATCAAAGACCAAGGACTGAAAAAAGTAATCCAAAAAGTAGAGGCATTTGAGCACAGGATGTATTCACACCCTCTTCACAACGATCCCAACTTGGAAACAGTATACAAACTTTGTGAACAAAAAGCACAGGTAAAAGTACAAACGAACATTGTGTCTATGTTTAGCTGAAGACAGAGACTAGAATAGTCCTCCTCTTAATTCTTTTTTTCTTCTTTGCAAATACCAAATAATTAATGAGTAAAATTATCAAGTCTCACTGATAAACTCACTGAATTGGTGGTATGCTCTTGATTGATGCAGATGGGAACTACCAATGGAAATAAAAGTTATCAGAAAGTCATTAGGGATTAGAAAGTTACAGAAGTGCCCCTACAGTCTTTTTCACTGAATAGGTAAAGCAACAGTCACTGTAGGTAAAATCTTCACAGATAATTAAAACTGGTAATTTTTAATAAGCTTTACTGAGCTAAGTATTATTGATTTGACTTATTAGCTTGGCAAAATGTACCATACAAACCGTGCTGCTGCTGTTTCCTGAGAAGACTCCCAGCAATATTTATTTTGTTTAGAGTTGTACCCTGCTAGAGTAAAACAGGCTGGGCACAAGAACACAAATTGGTATTTCTGTGCTGCTCCAGAAAACAGGTTCTCCAGGAATTGCTTCACAGGAGCAAGTTAGTTGTATTATGGGCAGCATGAAGTCATGTGTGGTGAAGTACTGGTGGACCAAGCAGACTTCTACACTGTCAAGATGTTAACAGTGACTGTAGTAAACTGCAAGGTTTACTGATAGCAGGAAATAATGCCTTTGGGTTACATTTGGTGGAATAGATGGTAGCTGAGACTTGGTACAGTACTTCAGAAGATTAATACTCATTTCTTAGCCAACGATTTCTTCTATGGTTTTTTGGTGAGGGCTGGTTGTCGTTTGGGTTTTTTCCTCATTCTGAATAAAGTGCTTAGCTTCCCAATTGTGTCAGTGTGTCCTAGGGACAAATGGAGCTCATTTTTCGTTTTTTACTTTTAACCTTTTTTTTTTAATTTATTTTAAACCTTCCTCTTAGAAGAGCCAATGTCAACCAGTATGTTCGTATTCCATTTTTCCAAGGCCTTACGTAAATTAAACAATGTCTTTACAACAGTTGCATTACAGCAACATGTAATTTCTCTCCTTCTGACCCCCAAGATTGCTGTGGATATTAAAGTAGCTAAGCGAGAACTGAAAAAAGCCAGAACTGTCTTACAAATGGATGAACTCAAATGCCGCAAACGTGTTTTGAGAAGACTGGGATTTGCCACATCTTCAGATGTTATTGAGATGAAAGGACGAGTTGCTTGTGAAATCAGCAGGTAATTGGTTTCTTTGCAAAGTAATTATTGTCATGGATACACACTTGAATACGGTCCTCACTGAAACTAGTGTGTCATGCTGGTATTTTAAGTTCCTGAGACCATTAGGAGAAAGATTCCTCAGTCTGATCAGTTTCATAAAGTGAATGAATATACTAGTTGAAGCAGTAAAGACAGCAACTTAAGGACAAAATACCTTAGCATTTAAAACTAAAACATGAACACAAGAATGCCAAAACGTTTGCTGTTTTGTTACTCAGCTTAGGCAGCTGTGTGTATTTTCTTTTAATATTGCACATGACATGAGAGGAAGGTCTCAATTTCTGTGGTTCTAGCTCCCAGAGCACTTAGTACAGAGTTGCTTACAAGCAACAGTGTACTGGTGATTGTCAGCAATTACGAAGCTGCTGACAAAAGTTTGAGTTAATGGCTTCCATAGGGCTGTTGGAACAAATCTGTAGTAGTGATGTCTGTAATGTATTTAGCAGGTGCACATATATTGAAAGATACTGTAAAGATTTCACAGAAAGCGATGAATCAAGGTTTAATACTTCAGAGTGTGACTCGGATGTTGGTAGAACTGTGTACTTCTAAAAGTTACAGTAACTGCTCCTTGCTGAACAAGTAGTTTGAAAGATGCTGCCTGTGTTTGCTGTCTACTAAACTTTTATCCCCCTGAAAAATGTGACAGCAAATGGGGCTGTTTAATCAGAATTGTATCCACTTCATGACTTTCAGGAACTCTTTGCTGATGAGTTACAGGTTCCTTTGCAAAACAGTCTGGGTTTTTTCCCCTCATTCTGTGCATTTGTTTGATGTCTCAAAAAATAAAGGTGTTGTGTACAATTTGGCATTTTGCCCAAATAGTATGTTTGGATTTTATAGTTCATCATTTTTATTCTGCAAGTAAATTGGAGGGAGTTTGTTCCACTTTTCAGTATCTTGGAAATAGCCAATTGAATGATTTTTTCTTGGAACCAGTTTATAATTTTCCTAAGTAGCCTAATTCTTGGGTTCTTTTAGATCTCTAAATGTCCTGTATGATAAAAACTGATTAAAGCAACTGTTAATACTATGAACTACCAGGAGGGTTTCTTTGTAGTTCAGTAAGAGCTTTTAATTTCTTCAAAATACTGTCCATTCTCTGTCTTGAAAAGCTAGTGTATTAGTATTTGAAGTTCTTATAAGAAAAATTAAGAAGCTGTTGTTTGTGACCTGTATCCAGTTCCTTAACAAAACCAGGTAATAGTACCTAATTTTAAAATTACATTTCATTATGTCTTTTCCCTAATGTTCCTTTTTTATTTTAGTGCAGATGAACTACTCCTAACAGAAATGATGTTCAACGGTCTCTTCAATGACTTAACTGCAGAACAGGCAACTGCACTACTAAGTTGTTTTGTATTCCAAGAGAATGTGAGTTGTTTCTTCAGTTCATGAATTCTAGATGTTCCTGTTGAGCAACAGTATTGTTTATAAGTCAGTTCCAGAAATCATTTGTAACAGGATGAGCCACTGCACATTTTTTGATCATTTCCTGAGATGTTTGACATCAGCTCCCATTGAACTTAAGCATTGCAGCTTCCATGCTGAACTTTCTTAAGTGACTTGTTTAAAGTTGTTATAATTGCTATCCTTGTAAAGAATCTTCCTCCTCATGCAGTGAAACAATATTAGATTCTCAGAATGTGTGCTTCTGTTTATGTATTTATATGCACACACTCCCTTACAATTCAAAATGTAATTATTTTAAACAATAGAATTGACAACATCTGTTCCAACAGTCCGGGGGAGGGTATCTTTAGTTTTGAGACATGCCTGTGTTATGGTATTTGGCCAGTACTCTTGACTATTGATGGAAATGGCAGTACCACACAGAATTGATACTAAAAGGGTTGTTAAAAATGTGGGCATTTAGTGCTAGATGCAGTTGTTGTTCTCACCTACAAGGTGTATAAAGTTTGCATCATCAGGAGAAGGCAGTAAAAATAAACTTCTGCATGAAATAGTGCTGCAGATAACCAGCAAAGTGTATCTCTCATGTTGATTCTAAATGTGGAAAGCATGATAGCAGCAGATGCTAATGGATTACTTGTGGTGGTAGAAGGGATGTCAGGATAGGCCATTGTTAGAATGTTGTGGTTTCTTCAGCAATATTACTTGGGTCTAATCATGCAGGACATAGGAATGCTGCTGTATTTGAATAGCTACATTTTCATACATAACCACTAATGCTGAAGATCTTGAAAGCACGTGCTTCTTATATCCTTAAAGAAAAGCTTGTAACAGTTGAAGAAGTAAGTGATCAGCTTTTTGGCACACCTTAACAAATGGAATATTGGACATATTTAACGGGCTTTTCTTTTTCTTGCTGTTGTTCACAGTGGGCAGAAGGATTGAGTTTTCTGGTTTGGTTTAGTTTCAGGACGAAGTGCTTGGGGAATGTGGTAAATTTTCATGTTTTGATAACAGGACTGAGAAGCCATTAGAAAAGGCACTAGCACATATCCAACTTATATTTTTACATTTAATTTGCATTGAGTTTAACAGCAAAAGTGTGGGAGCACATGAGGTTATTTTTAATGTCGTCTTTTTCAGTCCAGTGAAATGCCAAAACTGACAGAGCAGCTGGCAGGACCGCTTCGACAAATGCAGGTAACTTGTCTATTAAGAGATATGTTTGAGCTCAGGGTCAACATTAATACGAGTGAAGTGTGTGAGTAAAGGTGTTTAGCACATGGTGAAGATGTGATTCAGGATCATCAGTGAATTTGGCTGGTACTGCACATGGTTTTGGTGTATGTAATGGTTTTCTTATTTGCAAGATATCTTTACATTAGTTCAGAAGAACTTTTGTAATCTATCTTAATACACTGTTAGTGCTGCTGTTAGTGCAGGGAGACTTAGTGTAAACAGTGATTTACTTTCTGACCCTAATTTCACACTGAAAAGGAAACCTTATTCTGTATGCAATGCCTGTTGTTAAGTGGAAGCCTTTCTATGGTCAAACAATCTGTTTAAGCTTACTGTAAGTGTAAGTATTTTGTTTAAAGGAATGTGCAAAGAGAATTGCCAAGGTGTCAGCAGAAGCAAAACTGGAAATCGATGAAGAAAATTACTTAAATTCATTCAAACCCAACCTAATGGATGTTGTGTATACATGGGCAAATGGAGCCAACTTTGCTCACATCTGCAAAATGACAGATGTGTTTGAAGGTACGTTACAGTGTTTTTCCCAAGGAAGTGGGAGATGATAAATTCCATTATCTATTTTAAAGTTTCTCAGATTTATTAATTTAGATCTATCCAGTGTCTGCATGGCTGGAGCTAATTGTGAAAGAAACAGTTTGTATGCTGACAGTTTACAGTCACACAATTGATAATTTAGCATCTGCAGGAACAGATGTATTGCAATAAAAGATCATATTTATTTTTACTAATTAAGGGGAAAAATACTGTGTTCCTAATATTTGCAATTCAGAATTGCAGCTTTTGCACTGAAGTGTTACATTTAGTAAGTTGAAGGTTCCTCCTGCAGTAATTAATGATGACAGAAAAGAGAGGTTGTAACCAGGTCTGTGTTTTGGATGGTTCATCACAGCAGTGAAGTGCAAGCATTTGAAAAGTTTAGATGTAACTAGTCTCCTGCATTAATTTGGTTCCTAAAATTGTACTGCTAGAAAATGCCCCTTGAGGAAGCATACGTAGTTGTCATTATTTTAACAGTAGGATGATGTAAAGATAATTGATTAAAAAAACAGTACCATGCACCTCATGGTGAAAGCAGAAAAAAAAAAACCTACTTTCATTTTTTACCAGCAATGTTGACAGTTGTGCATCAGAGCTGGGTGCACCAGTCACAGTATCACAGTAATGATGAGGCTGGAAAAGACCTTAAAGATCATCCAGTCCAACCTAAATCCAACTAAGTAAACCTAATATCTAGATCATGCCACTCAGCACTTCCAGCCTAACCTTGAACAGCTCCAGAGATGGTTGACTCAACCACCTCTGTGGGCAGCCCGTTCCAAAACCGGATCACTCTTTCAGTGAAAAACTTTGTCCTAATGTCAAGTCTAAACCTCCCCCAATGGAGCTTAAGACTGTGACCCCTTGTCCTGTCTCCAGTGTCCAGGGAGAAAAGACTGACCCCTGCCTGACTGTAACCACCTTTTAGACAGCGATAAGGTCATCCCTGAGCCTCCTCTTTTCCAGGCTAAACAGACCCAGCTCCATCAGCCTCTCCTCGTACTTACCTTCCAGGCCCTTCAGCATTCTAGCTGCTCTTCTCTGGATTCGTTCCAGCACCTNAAGAACTCCATTCTCAGCCTCTGCTTCTGCCTGGGGTTGTTATAACCAAAATGCAGAACCCGACACTTAGACTGGTTAAAACTCATCCTATTAGAGTCTGCCCATCTCTCCAGTCTGTCCAAGTCCCTCTGCAGGGCCCTCCTACTCTTCAGCAGATCAACGTGGGCTCCAAGCTTGGTGTCATCTGCAAATTTGCTCATGATGGACTCCAACCCACCATCAATGAAGATGTTGAACAGGACCGGACCTAACACCAACCCTTGGTGGACACCACTAGTAACAGGTCGCCAACTAGATGCGACACCCTTTACCACTGCTCTCTGGGCTCGTCCATCCAACCAGTTCCTGACCCAGCATAGAATATTCCTGTCAGAGCCCATTGCTGCCATCTTCGCCAGGAGTGTATCATGAGAGACAGTGTCTACACAGTCTTATGAGTCTGTGTAGACACAGACAAGTCCTTGATATGACAATATATTAAATGACAAATACTGAAAGTCCTTTTTGAAGTTGTTACTTCTACCATTGGCTTGCCTCTCTCAAACTCTGTTTTCTTGTTTGTACATACACAGTAGCAAATAAGAGTCTCTAAAAAGAAATTCCTGGTCTTCTGTAATCCAGTGCATAGTCACAGGAAATTTTTTAACCAATTTTTTAACCAGGTTGCCTGTGAGCAACAGGAATCCTGGCAGTCTAATTCTGCATCCACCAGATTCCTCTCATTACAGTGAATGTCTGAACCTTACATCTGCTGTAGCGGCACCCAGAGTAAGTGGAACACCAAAGGAGGAAGTTGCAGTAGCTGTCTTATATTTTTGCATTGGCACTTGGCTGTTTGTTACACATAGGGCAGTATTTTCCACTTTCCATATTTGGGCTAATTCAGTTGTGTTCTAGTCTGCAGTGATAGCTCCCTGAAAATTAGATCTTACAGATTTATTTTGAAGTTCTGCTCTTGTGACAGGCTGAATGCATGATTCTTCCCTTAAGGCTGCTTCTCAGT
This sequence comes from Upupa epops, assembly GCA_013397515.1. Taxonomy (NCBI): domain Eukaryota; kingdom Metazoa; phylum Chordata; class Aves; order Bucerotiformes; family Upupidae; genus Upupa; species Upupa epops. The sequence continues at coordinate 77,847 of VZRI01011911.1, forward strand.
GCATTGTTCAAAAGGAGAGCAAATATTTCTGATGTCGGCTGAGCTTACCTTAAATGCAGCGTGGTATGGTTAAACCCAGGGTAGTGGTGAGTTCATACATTTTAAAAACAGTAAAAAAACATCCACCAAACAAAAAACCACGGAGTTCTTATTTTGATGTTACGTACAGATTTTCTGTCTTGGGTGAGTGCTTCATCTCTTAATTTCAGTGGAGGTTGTTACCATGAGGTAAGCATTGTGACTTACTAAAGTTCTAAGAGAAGGTATATTGTCCTGCTTGCCTTTTGGGTAGTATGGAATTAACAATAATTAATTGCTGTTACTGCAGAGAGTCCCAGCTTCATTCTTGTGTACCAGGTTCAGTAAGGATGCAGACAGCTGTGCAGCCATTCCAATAGAAATTGAGGATTTTTCTAATCGATAAGGAAGACTGAGGAATCCTATTAATGAATTTCAGATTGACTTGTTTTGTGGAAGTATAAACAATAGGCCTTTATTAAAACATGTACATTATTTTTTTTCATGCATAGGAAGTATGTCTGCAGTAACTCCTGTAACACTGCCTGTCAATGAGCACAGTCTGTAATGGTGTTCAAGGTTGGCCTTGCAAATGGTGACAGATGAGAGCTGAGCTGGGGTCTGCCACACTGAAACGTAGTTGTGCTCAGAAGTGGTCATACCTAGGAGAGCTGCATGCCACCACTTGCTTTGTGCCTCACAAACTATGTTACAGGGGTTTTCACTCCTTGTTACCAAGATAGGTTCTACAGACCATTGCACCCACACAGGCTCTTCTTGCTGTAGAAACTGGCATGGCCTGTTGATGCCAGAAGCATAGTTTTTAGGGGTGGTATTTTATGTAGCTTCTTGCTTTTTGCAGTATATAATGTTCATGTGGCCATTTTTAATTTGGATAGTATGCCTTTATTTCATTGAACCACAGATCAATTAAGTTCAACACTCAATGAGCAGTGATGTCTTTAGCTAGATCAGGTCCCTCAAATCCCTGTCCAACCTTACCTGCAGGGATGGGACCTCCACCAGTTTCCTGGGCAGACTGTTCTCAGAGTTATTTACAATAACTTCTGAATTTACCCTCTTTAACTCTTTCATTCTCCCTTGTCCTGTTGCAACAAGTTCCTTCCCATCTTTTCTGTTGACCACCTTTAAGTACTGAAATGCTTGTTACAGCGTTTCAGCCTTCTCGTTTCCAAACTGAACAACCCCAAACTCTATAAGCCTTTCATTGAAGCAGGTCCATGTTTTCCAGTGGGGACCCCAGAGCTGAACACACTACCCATCACTCCAGCAGAGTGGGTGGCAGAACCACCTCCCATGACCTGCTGACGAGGATACTGTGGGCTTTCTGGGCTACAGGTGTACCATCCAGCCTTTCATTCCCCCAGTACACCCAAGCTCTTGCAGAGTTCCTCTCAATCCACTCATCCCAGATTTACCCTATGACAGTTATTTTGCACCCAGTATCTTGTAGGTGTGAGCTGATGCATGAGGGAATTACAGAACAGTGTTCTGTGTGCATGCTGCTGAAAGAGCAGCAGCATTAGGGTCACTTTGTGAGACCTGTTACTGTGAGTTGAGCTGCAAAGTCAGAAGAGGGAAAGTGTAACACACTGCAGCAGATGCTGGATTGCCCTGTAGGAGGTGTGTCAAGACTGAGTATGTACGTGTTACTGTAAGAGTACGTGTATGTGTTACTGTAAGCATAGAACAGAGTGCTTCAGGGGCTCTTGAGTGACACAGTATATACTACCTCACTTGGCTCTGTGTTATCAAAAAAACAGAAACCACCGCTGCACCCTAAAGCCTATGTGTGGTGGCTCACAAAGCAGCAAACTTGTGAATCCCCTTACCTGTATGGGTTTGAGGGAAGTCTTAACATCAAAGAAAAATCCCCTAGGAATACTAAGTAGCCCTGACCACCCTGACTAAATATTAGGAGCTGTAAAGAGAGGGACAAACAAGAACAGGACAAACAGTCAGATATGCTTCAAGAAAATACCTGATAAAGCAATTTACTGTTAAATAGAAACCAGGTTTAACACATAGGGCTGGTCTTACCCTTGGTTTCTGCATAAATTGGATAGAGTTTAAGGAATACCTATTGCTTTGGTCCAAAGCAGGCAGGCCCTAGCAACTGAACTAGTCATTGCCATGATGAGGCTGGGGATAAAAGTTTTCCCCTCTTTTTATACAGGCAGCATAATCCGTTGCATGAGAAGATTAGAAGAATTGCTTCGGCAGATGTGCCAGGCTGCAAAAGCCATTGGAAACACAGAGCTGGAGAATAAATTTGCAGAGGGTAAGTATTTCACTGTGATGGGATAAGAAATAATTCTATAAAGCACACGGAAGGAAAGGGGGGGAGGGGGATGGTTTCTAGTACAACCTTCTGGTGTGGATTTAATGGTAAACAGCATTATTGCTGTCTTCTCAGATAACATCTCTGTTACAAAGTTTAACTTGAAGAAGTAGTGTTTTCATGTTGCCAGTCCAGCCAAACCTGTACGATCACTTCATTTAGGTCTTACAACACTTCTTTTACTTCAAGTTAACTACTTTAAAGAATGATTGTGGCAGTGATGACTGCTGGATCCTAATTTAGCTTTTTCTTTTCAATAGGCATTACAAAAATCAAGAGAGATATTGTGTTTGCTGCAAGCCTTTACCTGTAACAGAAAGTGTTGTCCAAAACCAGTACTAGATTCACATTATGGAACAAGTTTATCAGCTTCACATGCTACTTCCATCTCAAGTAATAATTTCTTTAATGGTGTATATTTAAACCACAGTTGTTTTAACAAGGCATGTACAAACAGCAGTGTATGTAATGTGACTGTTACTATGTTTTCAATAAAAATTTACAGTTTGAATAGCAATTTTCTTCTAGCAAGAGCCTGAACAAACAGAAATTTAAAGTTTAGATACACAGTAACTGTGGCAGGTGTTTACTTATATACAAGTAAAGTGAGCATCCAAGAGCTGCAGTATCCCCTTAAAGACATGTACTTATATTACGTAGTTAAGCTTGTGAAATTGTTTTCATTCAGAGGCAAGACAGGCGAGGTGGGTCATTCTTCATGGCTGATGATTGCTGCCAAAGTGATTTCCATTTGTTGGAGTTTCATGCAGGGTTGTGTGGGAGTCTTCCTTTGGTTGAAAAGTAGTACATCCTCTCACTTTGAAGAAGTCAGACACATACACAACCTAAGTGAACAATATAGTGTTAAGCTCCTGCATTTACAAGTCTTTGAAACAATGGAACATGCTTTTGAAGAAATTCTGTGATGACAAAAAGCTCTTGGGCAGGGACAACTTCAGCCATTTACAATTAACCCAGACTCTGTCTCACTCCCCAGAGTACTATTTGCTACACACACTTTAGGTTGCTCCCCCTCTCCAGCAGCTGTCAAAGCACGAGGGAGACAGGTCTGTTTTCCGCTGAACAGATTCTGCCAGTCTAAGGTGCCGCTTATAAAAGCGGTGTTCACACCCACAAATACCCACGAATTACTTACGATGAGCACAGCTACCACAGCTCCCTGAATGAGTCCTGTTAAGACATCACTCCAGTGGTGCTTGTAATCAGAAACACGTGAGAGGCCCACGTAGATGGATGCAGCAATAAGCCCAAATTGTAGAGTAGGACGTACAAGTCTTGCCCAGTCTCCTTTCATTCTGGCCTGAAGGTAAAGCTAAAGGAAAAGAAAAATCATTATATAATGCTGTAATAACAGAAGTAATAACCAAGTAAAATTGTGCTGTGCCTGTACAAAGAGCTGAAGTTGTGTTAAAACATGGTAATGGCCACAGATAGTCAGAGCTGGTGTTTTATATAAAACATCATAAACAAATGCTGTATTGGTATCTAGCATCACAAGTTGCTCTTTTCAGGGTAGAGGTGCAAGTAATACCAGAGCTGCTAATAGCATAGAGAATCCAGTGGAGTCAACATGGGAGTAAAACACTGGTTTGACTGCAGGCAAGTATTGCAGAAAAATAGCCAGCAACCATCCATGTTTACCAAAGTTCTCCAAAGACAGATAGCCCATTCTGTGCTGAGCAGAAACATCATTAAAAACCAAACAGATCTGAAAATGTTTAAGTTATTCTCAGTTCCAGTTTTATCATCAATTTTTAACATACTGTTCCAGCTACTAATGATACAATGACCAGTAATGTCCAAAACCACATTCCTCAGCTGTCACTGGTGTATTTCAGTGACCTCCATCTGTTCCTCACCCTTTATGGATGGCCTTAACCACATGAGCATTCTGGTAAGCAAGTGGGTGTGTGCAGTTCCATGCTTTTTCTCTTCCTTCAGTTCTGTTTCTGTTCTGGGTATCTGTGCTTTTGAGGTGTTATTTCAATGTCACAGCATTTTACTCCACTATTTACCCATTTGAGCCTCTGCTGCTGTCTTCTCTGGCCTGTCTAGGACAGACACCCCTCTTACTTCATCTGTAAGAGGAGCTTTTCCAAATTCACCCTGATAGCAACATTGAATTTATTCTGGGACTCAATTCTGTCACCAAAAGAGGCACCACAGTTAACCTATTTACAGAGAACAACATGGTTGGAAGTTATATTTAACATCTCAAGTGTCTTTTTTCAGTACCATCTAGGAACTTCAGGTTGAGTACAAAACCTTAATTGACAGTGTTGCAAAACTGCAGGAGCTAATTAAAACAGGCACTGAAGCACACTAAACTGCTGGTAAATCCCTCCACTGTCAACTTGACAAGCCACAGCTAGCTTTCAGAAGCATTACAGTCAATAGTGCAAATACCAGTGTAGATCATGTGCTGGAGATGCAAAGGTGCTACTTTCCAAAGTCAAATATTTTAATTGAATGCTTGGTTGGTTTCTTTGAGTAACTTAGACAATTTTGGTATGCTGACTTTGTCAGCTATAAATGGAGCCTCAAACAGATTAACCCCACTCATATGCCTTACCTCATTACCTCATAACCCCTCATATGCAAGTTCAGGGTGACATCACAGAATCAGAGTTGGAAGGGACCTCAAGATATCACCAAAGCAGAACTGCATCCAGGTAGGATTTTATCTCCAGAGAAGGAGACTCTACAGCCTTTCCAGCCAGCCCGTTCTAGGGGTCTGTGACTCACAGTAGAAATAAGTTTCTCCTTATTTCTAAATGAAACTTCTCGTGTTCCAGCTTGTGCCCATTGCTCCTTGTCCTCTCACTGGACACAACTGAAAACAGTCTGGCATCCTCCTTACAGCCACCCTTCAGACATTGATAGGCGTGGATCAGGTCTTCTATCAGTCTTCTCAAGGCCAAGCAGTACCAGATGTCTCAAAAGTTCTTAATGAGATGCTCCTGGTCATCTTCATTGCCCTTCGCTGCACTGTCTACAGTAGTTCCCTGTCTCTCTTGAGCTGTAGGGTAAAGAACTGGACACAGTACTCCCGATGTGGCCTCACCAGAGCAGAGAACAAGGACAAACTCTCTAGACCTACTGGCCACACACTTCTTAATGCATCCCAGCTACCACTGGCCTTCTTGGCAACAAGGGCACACTGTCAGCTCATGGTCAGCCTGCTGTCTACCAGCACTTCAAAATCTTTCTCTTCAGGGCTGCTCTCCAGCAGGTCTACCCCTAACCTATACTGATGTATGGGGTTGTTTCTCCCCAGATGCAGGACCCTACACATGCTGCTGGTGAACCTCAGTAGGTTACTCTTCTCAACTCTCCAGGCTGTCCTGGTCACACCAGAATCACGCTGAAGACAGGCATTCAACCAAATTGGACTCAAAGAGTTACATCCAACCCTGAAATGCAAAAAGTAATTTTATCCCCCCAGGAGGTGGGCATTGCATTATTTCTGGAGATTTGAGTTTCACCACTAGGGAAAATACTGTTGGCCACTTCAAAAATTAACTGTCACACAAGTACCAAATGGAGAAGAGGTGGTCTCTTAAAAGCTGGCTGATGATTCAATACTGGTTGTTCTTTCCTCTTTCCCCATTCCCACTAAATTCTGCTTAGGACAGAAACTCTCAGCTAAAAATACCTTGCTGGAATAAAGTTTTTTCCACATAATCATTTCTGGTACTTGGCAAAGACATACGGCTGTATTAGCAAGAAAAAGGCTTATGCAACTTCAGATAGATGGGGAGCCAAAGTTTACTTCTGAACAGAAAAGAAGGCAAGCCATACAGAAAACAAGCTTCGGAGGACGCTACCCCACAGCAAATGGCCAGTGAAAGCCTCTGTAGCTCCCTTATGCAGCATGTATTCGGGCATTATGCTTGACAAAGCATCAAACAAAAAATCTGGATTTAGCACCTACCTGAAGACTTAATTTCCATACTAAGAACATCATCTCCAGTCATGAAGAAGATCTGGAGCTGCTCTATCAATCTGCGGAACATGGCTGAGAACAATTACAATAAATAATTGCTTATTAACCAGCTGCTACAATGGCAAATTCTGTGTTTTTAATACAGTAACTTCACTGCCCAGGCTCAGTCACAGATTCATAGAACGACTTCGGTTGGAAAGAAACTCGGAGACCATCCACATCCAACCCCCTTGATACAAGACAGGTCAGACACCTCTCACTAGACCAGGTAGCTCAGAGCCCCATCCAACCCAGCCTTGAACACTTCAAGAGAGAAGGCATCTACAGCTTCCCTAGGCAGTATGTCACCATCCTCACAGTGTGGAATTTCTCTCTAAAATACAACCTAAAAGTAATCTAAATCTCCCTCTTTTAGCTTGAAGCCATTCCCCTTTGTCCTATCACTGGAGTCCCTTGCAAAAAGCTCCCTCTCCTGCAGGTACTGGAAAGATAGATTTCCCCCTGGGACCTTCTCATGCTAAACAGCCCCACAGTCATGCTCCTCAACAAAGATGTACTACAATAACTCACTCTTAGAAACACAACAGGGGCGTGCCTGGTCTGAAACAGGAGAATGAATACAAGGGGGCCAAAGAGATAAGGAGTTACGTGGCAAAAGCTTCACATATAAACACAAGTTAAACTCAACATGACCAGAAGTCCTTCACCTTCATGTAAATATTTTAGTCCTTATAGTGCATTATAAACACAACATGAAGATAGCCCGGTGTTACAGTACATTAACACTTGAAACTACTTTGACCCTGTTGCCTAACAGAGGCCAATGACTTTAGTGTTTACAGAACTTCTCCTGCTACATGCAGCATCTCTGTTTCTTTTGCTTATCTTTGAAGTAATTTACAGCACAGGCTTCATTAAAGAAGGGAAACAAGAAGGAAATTCCATCCTGCCACCTCTGCTAGAAATCAATACGCTTTACCAGTTAAAATTTGTAACCTTTGGGAGGAGCTTGAGGAAACACCATCTGGGTAATGCTATTGTAATGCCCCTTACCAGCGTTTCATTTGTTGCTGAGAAATAATTTGTGAGCCAGTGAACACAGCAGGAGCACCTTGAGATGCAGTGATAGCTGTCACTGAGGGGAGTGCACTGCTGTTTGACCACAGAGGAATGCCTGCTATCCTATTTCTGAGCATGTGTGATCCTTCAGTAATATCATACAACTGTAGGCTGTTTCTTGTGCTTGTTTTGTCATTCTTTTTGAATTGAACAAATAGGTTTCATAGATGCTTTTTTGTTAAGGGCTTAAATAATTCTGATTTTTCTTCTATTAGTTAATGCTTACTTTATAAATAAAATGCATTCTTTACACCACACACATCCTGAACACAAATTTTTCCTTAAACTATCGTCTAGTACTTTATTTCTAAAAATATGCGCAGGAATGAAAAGAAACTCACAGCCACTTTGTGGCTTCTTGCAAGAAGCCACAGAAATGAATGGAAGGGTCTCTCCAACTGGAGAGATATTTGCTGCTCTTAAAATTTCTAGCATAGCTTTCAAGTATTTGCTTTTCCACTAAAGCACTTTTAATAATATACATAGACAGCATGCCTCCCTAACTAATTTTGAAGTACAGTAGCTTTTATTTCCTAGAGGGACTTTTGGAGGTGTAACCACATTGCTTCACCAGAAAATACCCTAACGACTAACATCTCACATCCATAACTGAAGGGCACAGAGTTCTTTTAAAGCACTCAAACCTACTCACTCTACTTAATGAGGTCACATTTTCAGACACTTTTTGTCCTCAGTAATTTTTCATGCATTTTTTCCTCAGCTTTCTCCCAAAATCCTATCACAGAAAAAAATTCTGTACTGCACAAGGTTTTGCCTATTAGGGTATGGGAAATACCCTTCAAGAATGGAAGGTAAAAAGGAAGAAAGTTTGGGAAATACTTTACTCACCCAGGAAGAGTTTTAGTTGTACCAGCTGATTCCTTTTTCCACTTTTTGTAAATGGATTTTCTTCAATAAGATTGTTTCCCAATATCAGAAGCCCTAGTAAAATTTATTTCCTGCAGGTGTCCTGTTCTGTCCCGAGGAACAAAAGTGCTCTTTTCCTTTGGACATGCACACGTTGTCCCTATCATTCGTTCTCTTCAATCCTAATATATCACCATGTCATGAGCTTAACAGCAAAACAGAAAGAAATGCACTTTTCTTAAAAAGTGAGGAAACTCGCCTGTGACACAGGGAAGTAAGAGCATTTCTCAGTTTGAGTGCAAGATATGAGTCTGGAAGAAAAGCAAAGGTTCAGAAAGTCACTTTGCCTATGAAATAAGCCCCTCTTTCAGGGACAAATACAGGTTTTGGGAGACAGCAAGTAGAAGGTATTTACTTGAGTCAGCTCAGCATTTACCATTAGTCTAGCCTAACTGTGGCTTCATGATACCTGCCTGTGCATTAAGAAAAGCCCAGTCCTATGGCACTGCCTCTTAACAGGCACAAGATCCTTCTGCATTTATAATTAGTATTAAGATCCACTACCAATTACTGTTTGAAGAGCTCACACTTTAAAGCAAGTTTGATGACCCAAAAAGTCCCAAAAGCCACACACAGTAATCAGTGCTGTGGAAATCCACCACAGGATTCTTACCAAACCAAGCAGCTCTGTAACAGTAACACATAAGCCACCTCAAGTGTGTGTACACATGTATGTGGCTGGCTTTGGGACTTCTGGGGTGGAGGGAGGTATGGTGTTTTTAGTGGTTTTGCTAATGAGGTGAGGGAGGAAAGGAAAGCACAGAAGACACCAGTGTTTGAAAATCTTCAGGAAAAACAGTCTGAGAGTAACTAATACAACAAAATATACGACAATTTTCCGGGACCCTTGGGGTTATGAATAAAGACTGATAATCCATGCACATTTTTAGTATAGGAAAATTCTGGTTTTTATGGATATCCCAAGGACATTGTTACAGGACACAAAACCCTTGCTCGTAAGACCATGAAGTGTCCTCTGAAGAAGCTGAGCAGATGCGTAGAACACTGAAGTAACTATCCCCCCCTACCCCCCCTCCATTCAGTGAATGGACATCATTGCCTTTTTGTGAGGAGCAGGGATAACCACAGCGCTACACACTTCTATGAGACACAGCCTGAGTTTGAGAATCTATTGCAAGTGTTGCTCAAAAAAGAACATCAAAGAGAATGAAAAGCTGAGACATTCACCATTCATTCAAGTAACAAGAAAAGCATTTGAACTATGATCTGCCACCTCTGTGTTCCATGACTGCTCAGCAATCCAGCAGACCATGACATCTCCACTCTGCTTAAACTGGCCAACAGGGGAAAAAAGCCCATTCAAAGGTCTTTCAAGATTTCCACTTCCGTGAACATTTACAAAATAGCTTTTCTAGCTCTGCCTGTTACAGGAAACTTAAGAGATTGATTTGTATAAAAACTGGTTTATATGGAAGCCATTATACAAATACCTTTGTATAAAAGCTATTCATTGTATTTCAGTGAGCACAAATTCAAGGAAGTGTAAGAAATCCAATAAACACTTCAAAAACTGCAGTTCTGAGGACAAAACAATGGCCAAGAGCCACAAGATGTGCTGAGAAATAACCTGTTTATGCAAGTATTACATATGAGTGGAACAGCTTGCTTTATACTTGTAAGCACTACATCTGTGAATAAACACCAAGAGGTAGATATCAGCCAGCACCACACAGCAGCAAAGCATGCAAGCCCACAAATCTGTTGGACAACAAAATTAGAGGAAAACTGGCCAACTGTCCTGACTAGGGAGAAAAGACAGAACATGTACTAGTCTAACCTCTAAGATGGCTGGCCAGTGCTCTCAAAAGCAACTGGTGAGCAAAAGCTGCCTCCTGTACAAGGGAAAAAAAAATCCCGTGTTCCTACTAATAGCCCACCTCTCAATTCAGTATCAGAACTGCACGCAATCTCGTGTGTACAGACATTCCGCCCGGACAAGTAATGGTGAGGTTTTCTGTTTTTTAGTCCTCCACCCTCAGCTTTTATTACATTAGCTTTTATTTATTGACATCATTTTAGCATAAACCAGGATTACAATAACATTGTACTCCACTGCAACACGCTCTTTTCAATGTGAAAAACACTGAGCAGGTTCCTTCTACTTGGAGAGCTTTTCTGTTACCTCTATCAAGCTACAAAAAGCTTTGCTAGAATAACATGAGCACTATGGCACACTGCTTTCAGCTCTATCTTACAGAAGCCAGTTCACAATCATCTCTATTATAGTAATAATAGAACAAAACCAAAACAGCTTCTCCATAGTTTTCTTGGTAATTACTCTGGGCAGCAGTGATTAAGTCTGAATATTAATAGAATATGTGAAGTGTATACAAGCAGAAGAATACTTGAACCTCACAGTGGGACCAACTACCCTTTATTTTTTCCTCTCTGCCTCAAGTAAGATGTTTGGTACTACCCATAGCTACAGCCAAACAAAACACTCTCAGTAACAAATGTCTTTTCATTAGTTTTTGAGTTCTAGGTAGCCCTCAACTTTCATGTGGGCATGAACACATTAAGGACAGTTCCGTAGCTCCACTCATTTGGGAAAGTAAAAGAAATACTGCCATGCAAACAGACATTCTTAAAATGCTGTGTTAAAGGCTCACAGGCTCTTTTTCACCCAAACTCCAATCCCAACATAAACAATTGAAGAAGAAATTTCAATAGCAAAGCCTGACTGGCACACTGAGGAGCATCAGTACAAGAAAAAGCCACCTAAGCCCTCTTTTCACTTATGTTTATTTAGCTTGTGATCTCCCTGTGAAAGAAGTCAGTCAGCTCAGGTCACTGAAATACCATCTACTGTCCTTATCCTTAATTCCCTGTGTCCTTGGACCCACAAGATGTTCTTTCCCAAAGAACCGTGTGAGAGATTAAGAGCCACTCAGGTTACACTGTGCAAAAGATTTATCATCCTGTTTTGTCACAAGCATAAAGCAAACACGTTGCCCACCCCAGAAAGGCAGGGCTGGGTTTCTGCATCCCTGTCCTGCATCTCGGGTTAGCTGCAGGCGGGGTGGGAACTGCCTAGGCCAGCTACAGCCAAGACCAACACTGTTACAGCAATCTGATCTTCAGGGCCACACTCATTTTAGCCGACTAAATTCTCACTGCTGAATAGCAAGAATTTAACATTTCAACTTACAGTTATCTTTCAGACACAAGGGGGAAAAATTGCTGAAGCAAAAACTTAAAAAGATAAGTAGAGCTATCTCCCCCTCTGGGTTAAGGTGCTGGTTTGGTCATATGGACAGTACTAGAAGAGGTATTCACCTGCACTCACCCCTCTCATTCTACCAGCCAAGATAGAATGGTTTTGTTGGTATGGGAGACATGGTGCCAGCTGTTTAATTCTGAAAGGAGCTGCAGGGGGATGGGATGACAGAGCCAATTTGGGATCTGACTTCTGTTATTAGATCACCAGGTTCCCACATACTGTTGCATCTCAAACTCACTGTGGTTTCCACATGAAGCTGTTGTTGGCAAAAGTATCCCAGAGATAACTCCATCTGGACTCTAACTGACCCACTTCACTCTGCCAAATTAATTTCTCAACTTCCTGGCCTGACAGTCTACAAGTAGGTATTTATTTATGTGGCTTCACACATTCCACATGCCAACGAGTTACAAACTAGAAGAAATTTTACATCTAACCTTGATACAGGCTGGAAGCGTGTGCCTTAAACTGGTCCATTAAGATATGCTGGCTTTTTTGCAAGCACATGGTAGCATAATATTTTGTAACAGAATTACCTATATGAAAGAAGACCTGCAAGACCATAGAGTCCAACCATTAACTCAACACCGTTGAGTTTAGTCAACTTCTTGACTAAACTGTATCCCTAATGTCTATATGACTCTTAAAATACTTCCAGGGAGAGGAACTCCATCATAGCCTTGGGCAATCCATTCAAGTGCCTTAAATAACTTGTTTCAGTAAGCAAATTCTTAAAAATACAGTTAAAAATGCAGCAGTGGTCTCTATGCTGTAAGAATGGTGATTTACTCCCCTGCTTATTGAAATAGGTAGATATGTAAGCTGTCTTATCATTCCATGAAGTTTTTCAAAACCCACATGTTTCTACCATGTTATCAATCTTCTAGAACTGATTAGATGTGTTCTCTGACACAGAATTAATGCTATTCTTCTCCTCATTTTGCAGATGGACAAAACTCCTTTCTCAAAGGCAGGTGCTACAGTGATTTACAGCAGGCTCTGCCCTTGCTTTTGTTTTAATGCCAGAGTCACATACAGGTACACAGGAGCAGTTCAAGTACAGATTTCACACATGAGCATGTTGACAATTCCAATGTGGTAACAAAACAAAACGTAGATCCATTGCAGTTTCCCATAGAAGTCTTTAAGCTGGGACTAGCTTATGAAGGTGATATCAATTATGAATGTTAATACAGATTCATCAACTCTTTCCTCTCATTTAGATAACTAAAAGCTTGATTGCCACAAGGACCCTAAGACAATATTAAGTAACTGTAAATACTGGATCAAAGGTTGTTTGTGTCCTTACAGAGAAGCATGAGCCCAAATTACATACCAAGCATTTCCATTCCTTAAGTTCTGCTCTCCAGTACTGTCCTACAAACCAAATGACAAACTGAGGAGAAATGCTGCAAATTCCCAGATAAGTACTTGCTTAGACTACTTGTTTTGAACAGTTCATGTGGCATGATACTCTTTTGTGCTTCTTTACCTCTTCTTAAATTCAAGCTAAGCATTTTCAATATGCCTTCCTTCATCACACATTTTCTTCTCTGTGCTCCTTGAAGTAAGAAAAATACAGACAAAATCCCAGCTTTCAGGGTAATCGGGCCCCCACATGATAATATTAAGGTCACTACATCTCTAATAGATTAGCTTTTTAAAAGACATCCAACCACAACTCCTGCAGTTAGAAGTTCTTGTCAATAAGTTCATTCACATTAAATGAAAAGCCTAAGCTGTCAGGTGTTTCCGTGTACTGCCCTCACTATAAGGTGGAATAAGCAGCACAGGACCACGCTAATTTGTATTTTTTTGGAGTCCTAATACCAAGGAAGCAATGCAGTCAGATACCACTGTTCCCACTGAGACTTGTGGAATGTCTTACAGCACCAAAGGTTTAAAACATCTAAAGCACTTCAAAATGCTGTGAACCACTTATGCTCATTTTTAATCCATCTTGTTTGCAGCTCAGCAATTCTGCTTTAAGTAATAACCACATTAAAAAAGTGTGGCCACTGGGTCAAGGGAGATTCTTCTCCTACTCTACTTTACCCTGATGAGGCTGCATCTGGAATACTGCATCCAGTTCTGAGCTCACTAGTATAAGAAGAACAGGGAGCTACTGCAGAGAGTCCAGTGCAGAGTCACTAACATGATCAGGGCTGAAGCATCTTCCTCATGAGGCTGAGAGAGATGGGCCTGTCTAGCCAGGAGACTAAGAAGGAGGCTGAGGTGAGCGTCTCGCAAAAGCTTAAAAATACCTTCTTGGTGTCCACCCAGTAGGACAAAGGGCAATGGGTTTAAACTAGAACACAGGATGTACAATTCTGAACTTAGGGAAGAACTTTTTTTAAAAAACAGCGTAACAAAGCATTGGAACAGGCTGCCCAGAGGAGTTGTGAAGTCTCCTGCTCTGGAGACATTCAAAACTTTTCTGGACACAACCATAGAATCACAGGTTGAAAGGGACCTCCCTAACTCTACTGCAATAAGCAGGGACATCACTAACTAGCCCAGATTGCCCAGAGCCCCTTCAAGCCTGACCTTGAATGTCTCCAGGTTTGGAACTTCCACCTCTCAAGGCAACCTATCCAGAGATACACCACCCTCTTATTAAAAGAACTCTTTCCTGATGTCTAACTTAAATCTACCCTTTCCCAGATTAAAACCATTACCCCTCATCCTATTGTTACATTTGTTACTGAACAGTTCTTCCCCAGACTTCTGAGAGGCCTCTTTCAGGTTGCTGAAAAACGGCTCCCCAGAGCTTTCTCCTCTTCAGTTTGAAAAACCCCATGTTCACTCATGTTCCTTCCAATCCCTACAATTCTGTTGACTGAAGCTGCAATACACTTCAATCATCTCTCATTTCACGGCTGCAGGGTTTACCCTGTGTCAGAGCCCACTTCTCCTTTGATTGCCCAAAAATGTTCCCTCATTGTTGAAATGCACAACCTAACACAGCACATGTGTTCAGCAAGTAAGAGTGTGCTTTCTACAGTGAGCACACCGCAGACTGTTCCAGCCTCTCCAGAAACCAGCATGCCAGTGTCTGGTTCTGATTAGCACTGCCTGTGAGTAATAGCACACGTTCACAGTTCTGTCCTGCTCATGATTCAGTCCACAGCTGAAATAAGGGTGCAAAGAACAGATGCAGGCAGCACCAGAGGTCAGTTAAACAGGTTATCAAGTGCTGCAGATCTGGGTTGGAGCCAGTGGCAGCCTCTGCCTTGCCACGTGTGCAGTGGGGAGGGTTAGATTTCCTCACCCTCCTGCAGTAGTTCCAAGTCTGCTTGAAGAAATTTTTATCTTAACTTTATTTTTAAACAAAAAGACTGCATTCAATCCAAAGGCTCGTATGTAGTAATGCTGTGTTAATTAGCAATTTACAAACACCCTGCATAGGAATCATTATCCTCCCTCAGATGTTCCTATGAAGGCACCCCCAACAGTTTTAGGTGAATAATCTGATTAGAAGACAGAAGGAAGTAGACATTTAATCTGCACAAAGCCTCTTATTTGTACTGGACAGTGGCTCAGCCATAAAGACAAAAATCTGCAATGCAGGAACAGATGAACAATGCTTTCTCCTCCACTGACAAGTTTACTGAATAACAAACTGATCTCCAGTAAAGCGTTGTTTAACTCTTTCAACAGAACATCTGTTAAAGGCATTTGCAACCTTCTAGTTTAAGGGAGGTAAGTAAAGCCATGTTGACCTGCAGTTTACTACAGACCTGAATGAACACCAGGACAGTTTCTGTAGCAGCACGTTGGGTCATTGCAAGTTTTATTTCTTTGTTGAACTAGTACTAACATTTACAGCACTTCAAAGTGGCATACGGAAGGTATTTTACTTCCACACTCCCACCTCTCCCTCACACAGAAGGCTGCTAAGAGGAAAGCTCCCATGTAACACAAAAGCCCCAAGACAGGTAGACTTCATAGGTGCTATTCAGCAATTCTACCAAGGGCCTATACATGGATTCAAAATCATGCCATTACTCAACCCACAGGAAGTTAGTATCTTCAAAATAAAGAATTCCTTACTTTCTATGCGAAAGCCTACACTGTACCTCCACTCGTGCAAGAGTGTCCTGGTCTGAAAATTACCAAATTTTCAAATACTAGTTGTGGTGCTTTTATGCCAAACAAGCATTTTATTTTGAAGCTGGAGGCAGCTTTCCTAGCAGACCTCCTGCGTCAGTGTGTGGACAGAGTCCATAAAGGGAAGGTACTTCCTCCTTCTCTTCCTTCTCATTGTCATCATCACCATCTTCCTTGTCTTTGGCTGAGACACGTGTTCAGAGACAGGGAACTCCTCCAGGAAAGGGCTCCCCCCGCCTCCCAAGGTGGGGCAGGGGGAGCAAGCAATGGCTCTCAACCCCCTGCCACCAAAGGGTGGAAGATAAAGTCTTCTGCAGGGGTAGCCATGGCCCTTTTTTTCACAGGAGCTTAAATGCAGAGGTGCTTTTTGCACAGGCTTAAATGAAGAGACAAGCCAGTCTCCATACCTGCAAACCCCCTTATGTGGAGGTGAACCTGCAGCCTCCATTCTTTTGCTGAGGGCTCAGATATAGAAAAGCCACACCAGCTCATTCCTGTCCTTGGCAGTGGACCAGAGTAGGGGCAGCCCCTCCAGACCCACACTACAGCAAACACCTTTGAAGATGCTAGACAGAGGTGAGCTCTTAACCCTCTACCTCCCTTGGTGCCTGACCTGGGGGAGAAGAAAGGCTCTGCATAAGGCTTGTGGAAAGCCCTTGGATGAGACCTCAAAAAGCCTATATACCATAACATGGGTGACTGAATGTTGCCATATTGCCTGTCTCCACTGGGCTGGCAAAGATCCTGTCTACTCTGCCACTGAGAGAGACTGAGAGAAGCCTCTACTAAGAGAGAGAAAGAGAGATCACAAGTACTGATTTCCTAAGCTTTTGGCAAATAGAAAGTCTGGGATTCTGTTGTATCCTCCACATTTGATGCTACTGTAGCCTGAAAGAAGAGCCCCAAGCCAACGGGAGCTATAAATATGCTGAAGACGTCACAAAGTGCTGATGTCTGCAAGAGGATTGGGAAAAGAAACTTTTCCATAAGCACCAAATGCGTATTTTGTGCTGTATTCCTGCCACCACCCCCTCCACCCCTTATTATTCGGGGTTTTTCCTTTTCTTATTGGTGATGGGTTCAATAAACTGTTGTCTTTCTAGCAAAGTTGCTTCATTGCCTGTTGAACTCTCAGTGACAGCTGGATGTTGTGCTAGAATTACAGGCACCAACTCAAACCAATTTAGACCCTCTTGTTAAACTATTACATAGAGGTAAAAGTTCAGACAGGTTCAGATCCTTGCCAAATGACTAATCCAGTCAGTATAAATTGTTACCCATACACATTGCCACACACATAGCATGTCTTTTCTTGTCTCTACACCTGTACTTCTGCAAGGTGGCAGTATCACACTTATGTTGCTCCACAAAGCCATTCACAGGTAAGCTGGATCAGAAGGGTTTTGCTGATCCCAGTGGAACAAATCACTACTACATTGCTATGCAGCAGTAATTACTCCAATGTACTGTTGAAACAGTGGTTTTGATTTTGGAATTGTATCATGAGTGGGTCTGGAACAGTAATTATGGAGACTGCAGTCACAGTAAGCATGTAAGGACACCTACTTGTCCGACAACTGGCAGACAGGAAGTAGCACTAGCAGTCAAACCTAGGACATAATAGTTTTATGAACTCTCTGTATTTACATCAGACAGATAAGGGGGGAAAAGGAACTATGCTAGTCTAGCCATAAACTGCAATGATGATCCAAACTGAACACTAAGCCTCTGAAAAATGTTTATTTTAAAACACAAAGTCCTGCGTCATACTGCAGAGCCACCCCATTCCAAATGTCATGTTTTTTGTTTAGTTTGAATAAGCTTTCCATTTGCTGTAGATACTTTTACCAAGAAACAGAAAAAAAAATAGTCAAAAGTGCACTGAAGGCAACCAAG
The DNA here is from genome assembly GCA_013397515.1 of Upupa epops. Taxonomy (NCBI): domain Eukaryota; kingdom Metazoa; phylum Chordata; class Aves; order Bucerotiformes; family Upupidae; genus Upupa; species Upupa epops. Next base: position 95,487 of record VZRI01011911.1, read on the forward strand.
ATGATCTCTGGGAAGGTCCTGGCATGTTAGCAAGTGGTATCCAGGACTACAGCTTAATTTCATAGCTACCCTTACAAATGCAAAGTTGGCTTACAAATTACACAGTTAGTACTTTCTGTGTTGCAAATTAGTTTGTCACCAGGTTACTGTCAAGAAGGCACACAAGCCATCTACATATTAAGTACTTGTAGGCATACTGCACAGAATTGTACTTCTTGTAACAGCATCAGTGGCATTCCCTTATGAATTCTACTGAAAAAAATCTTCAATTATCTCAGACAAGCATCAAACAACTACCATCTACTTTGTACAAAGTGGCCAAGTAAACACTTCAACTTTTGTACTTGGATGGTAGAAGCATACTTACTGCTAGGAAGAGCATGCAGTACATGGAGAACGAAGAATGGCCAGAATAAAATGATAGTCTGGAAAAGAAGAGAGCAGACATTTCATTATTTTTCTTTTGCAACACTCAGTCTACAATGACACTAGTTTATCTTACACAAGCAATCTGGGTAAAACAGCAGTAACAAGGCACAATAGCCATCAAGCATGACCCATAACAGCCCTTGACATACAACAGCACATTCCTCATTACTCAGTAGATACCCTATACTAGCATTTAGCATGTCTCCACATCAGGTAGTAAAGTCAGGTAGTCCCTTGACTGAAGTTTGAACAGCATGTGAACAAATCCTCAGAGACAGAAATCTCATGCCCTTTAAAGCAGCATTTGATTAATTCTCTTGATAATGCCAGTCTATTGCCAATCTTAAAATCACTCACCTGATAGTATAAGTACCTGTATGAGAACAAGTGTCAGATTAATCACCCCAAACCAGTTGTTACATTTGGTTACCACAAGGCTGAGGAGAAACTTTTGCAGGGATTCTCTACAACTACTAGAAAGGAAGAAAGGATCACCCTCTTCTCTCTAGTAATGTGTGACAGCACTAGAGTAAACAATATCAAGTTGCACCAGAGCAGGTTTAAGCTGGGTATTAAGAAGCATTTCCTCACTTAAAAATTTGTTTGGCAATGTAACACTCTTCCTAGGGCAGTGTTAGAGTCACAATCCCTGTAGTTACTTTTAAAGGACATGTAGACAGAGCTTAGAGAGATGATTTCCTGGTGATCCAGCAGTGCTGGGCTAACAGTTGGACTCAATAATCTTAAAAGCCTCTTCCAACAGAAGAGATTCTGTATATAGAATCTACATACATATGTATACGATTAAGTGCACTGATCCATACAGACCACGATCATCTAACATTGAAGGGTAAGGGGAAAAGCAGGAAAACAGTTCATTAGCCAGCCAAGCACAAAAGACTACAGCTTATCCAATATTTGTAGAAATAACCTCGTACTTGGCTGTCTCATTTAAGAAGCATTAATGCTGCTGCCAACTCATAAACGCTTCTAGCAAGTCCAGACTGAAGGGACTCAATATCTGATATTGAGAATCCAATGTGCCTTCACCAGGGTCCTCTTGCTCAGGTGTTTTCTGTGAGGAGTTTAGTACCACAGCTGTAAAACAACTCCAACATGCCTCCTCAGCGAGAGGGCAAAGCAGAAAGACATTTCTAATTTAGTCTTAAGCAGAGATTAAAGAAGCCATACTTAACTACGTTCTCTGTTTTATGCACAGAGACTTGTAATGATACTGTTTCGTATCCTATCAGTCAGGTCACAGCCTACAGTGCTGTTTAGCTATGTAATACATAGTTCATTAATTAAGAGTTTCACACAAATAGATAAGGTTGACTTAATAAAAAATTACACAGCTCTCCAGACTGTCCTCCACCATATCCAGCAGGTACTCAATTTTCATGGCAGAGCCAGCCTGGTCAAGAGAAACATTTCTACTCTTTAAACCAAGAGTAATGAAAGCAGCTCTGCTGCGCAGTGAAGTTTCCTCCATAGGTTTTAAAGTTCTCAGTTTATAGTTGATTCAAAAGGCTGACAAGAGCTTTCAATTTTATAGACAGGAAACAACATGCTTTGTGTGTATGGGTATGTGTACAGACAGAGCCACAGACAGAGCCACAGACAGAGCCACAGACAGAGCCACAGACAGAGCCACAGACAGAGCCACAGACAGAGCCACAGACAGAGCCACAGACAGAGCCACAGACAGAGCCACAGACAGAGCCACAGACAGAGCCACAGACAGAGCCACAGACAGAGCCACAGACAGAGCCACAGACAGAGCCACAGACAGAGCCACAGACAGAGCCACAGACAGAGCCACAGACAGAGCCACAGACAGAGCCACAGACAGAGCCACAGACAGAGCCACAGACAGAGCCACAGACAGAGCCACAGACAGAGCCACAGACCATGCTGTTCTTTTGAACAGAAGATACACAATAAGGAATTCTAGGAATTTCTGGCCTCTGTGCCAATTTTTGATCCACTGACTTTGGGGCTATTCTTGTTGTCTGTAAAATGATGCTCTCTACAGTTTCTGAAAGCAACCTGTTGCCAGCTGAAAGAATTCAGAAGGCTGAGAAGTGAGATAAGGACTAAACCAAATTCTTTATTTTTAAAGTCTTGTGCCATTTTAAAGGTCTTGTTGGCTACTGGCATTCTTGGCTTTAGGAGTGCACTAATTCAACATAACATCGTTCCAAGTGGAAGATTACAAAATTTCAATGCATTCTCATCAGGCATACGATGTGCTGAGCACATGATGTATTGCCAGAAATACAACTGGGACAAAATATTGATCCAAACTGTACATTAAGCAATCCCAGTGAAATTTCTTTGGCAATGCTGCTGCCTCCAGTCTACATTTAGAGAGACATGATTTAAATCTTAAAACCCCTTTGAAACACTGAGTTTGACAGTGGAAAAGTTTCCCGATGACTCCTCCACGCACAAACATCCTTACAAAGCCAGGAGATCATCCTGTCTATCAAATTAGCCAAGTGACTGCACAGTCCATCTTTTTTGTGACCATACTGCAAGTGCTGGCTTGCCATGAGCCAACTTTTTGAGGTAAAGATACGCTTAACTAAAAAAAAAAAAAAAACAGTATTGACTACTTTCATATAGCAAAAGTAAGTAAGTTTCCAAATAAAATGGTACAGTAACCTCTTAAAACCCCTGCCTTCAATAATGAAGGGAAAGCTAAATTGCCTTTATAGGAATTTGCACATCAGTGTTCAGGATGGTTTTTTCAAATAAAAGAACAGTATCCAGTGGAACTGTATTGTAATGAAATGGATCTGCTAAGTCTTGTTTTGTTGCTTTCCAAAATAGTAAACTGTTATGTCAAAAGAATAGCTTTGCAGAGATCCATGGCTCTTCTCTATCAATACCTACCCAATGGATCACTTCCAATTTGAATAATAAGGCTTTATGTTAACAGGAAAAAGCATAAGCTTTCTTTTTTTCCACTTGACTAATATATGACTACCAAGTTAGAAGAGTTCCTTTAAGTAGTTAAAATGAAACTAGTTTCAGGTCTTGGTTGAGGTCTGAAGTATACTCTGTTTCCAATACAGTACAGCTGGAGTTACAAAAAGGAACTTTTTAGCTTTCTTGAAACATAGTTTTGCCACAAATTCAACAGAATTATATGGATGCGATACTTCCTTAAAAAAGATTGTCAGAAAACTGATTACAATTAATCATTACAGTTTGTTATGGCAAATCTGCTTTATTTTCAACATTGCATGTAAGAATGTACAAAAGTAAGAATAAATACAATTCTAACAAATAAATTGAATGTAGGCACTCAGTACTTACGTAACTAGGACTTCTAACCCCTGGTAAGCAAGTCTAAGACAGATTTGCCTTCCAACACTTTACACCAACAACTGTTTCATTCTATTCTATGCCCTTCCTGGCACAAAGTCAACCTAGCCTAAGATGCAGAGACCACCTAATAAAACAAGTCACAGAAACAAAAGAATCACACAGACCATCACAGCTGTAAGGTACCTTAAGAGATTGTCAGATCCAACCCTCACACCAAAGGTAATTTCTTCAATTGCTAGAAAAATATAACACACAGCAAATAAAAGGATCATTTGTCCAGGCTGTGGCAGCTGGGCATGTTTAGTTTGGAGGAGGCTGAGGGTTGACCTCATTAATGCCTATAAACATGTGAGGGGTGGGTGTCAGGAGGATGGAGCCAGGTTCTTCTCAAGGTTATCTAGTGATAGGACATGGGGTAATGGGTGCAAGCTGGAACATAGGAGGTTCCATATAAATATCAGAAGAAACTTCTTCACAGTGAGGGTAATGCAACATTGGAACAGGCTGCCCAGGGAGGTTGTGGAGTCTCCTGCTCTGGGGACATTCCAAGACCCACCTGGATGTGTTCCTGTGTGATTTGGTCTAGGTTGTCCTGCTGTGGCAGGGGGATTGGACTGGATGATCTTTCGAGGTCCCTTCTGATCCCTAATGATTCTATGCTACAGTGGCAGGCATGTAGGGGATTATTTTGTGCTTTTTCCATAATTAGGTATTCAGGTATTCATGGGTGTGGGTATGGTTGGACTATGGTGATATAGTAGGTCTTTCCAATCATGTTTATTTTTGATTCTATGAGTATTATACTGTGACTTCCAATGAAGAGCCTGTTTTAAAAAATACTGCCTGGCAGTGAAGTACACTTTTTCATATGTAAGTTGCTGAATGCTGCAGCTCAGTAAAATTGAAGATGGGAGATTCAGGTTGGACATTAGAAAACAATTCTTTCCTGTGTGAGTGATGAAATGCTGGAGTATGTTGCCCCAGGAAGTTGTGGCTGCTCCATCCCTGGAAGTCTTCAATGCCAGGTTGAATGGGGTTGTGAGTAGCCTGATTTAGTGAAGGTGTCTCTGTCTGTGCAGGGGATGTGGAACCAGATGATCTTCAAGGTCCCTTCCAACCCTAGCCATTCTATGATAGTTCGATGTGTTCACATTAAGCCTTTGTTTGGGCACCTGAATATGCAAACATGATTATGCAAAGTGCAGGAGGTCTCACAGGGAAAGATCTTAATTGCCTTAGTGAAACACAAGGCTAGAAAATAGCTAAAAGCATAGAGTATCAAATTGTGGAGCATTAAACAATAAGAAATTACAGTGTTAGAAGTGGCAGTAGAAAAGAAAAAACAGAAGAAAGTGTATCTTTTAGTGCCACAATAAACTTGACAGAGGCTGAATGATAAGGGAATAATGCTGAATAATGGAAAGATGATCCCTTACAGAAAACCAGGAGGTCCAGCAAAATAGCACAGTTCCCACATCAAAGCAAGTAAATACCCACTGGATAAGCCAGCAAGTCCTTTCTTATCCTCAGGTTCTCTGGCTTCTCCAAATCTGACTCAAAGCTTCCACTGACATCTGTGTTATCCAATCCATTGATCTGGAAGGAAAAAAGTGCTTGACAGAGCCAGAGCTCAGCACATCTAGTATGAGTAAGCCAGAGAGCTCCACATGCTTCTCAGGAAAATATTCCCAGAATTTCAGTGTCATGAGGACATGGTTTAGTCCTCAAGTGCTAGCTCTATGCTTAAGCTGAAGCACCATATGCTTCTGAAATCATATTTCTGTGGATTCAGCAATCAACACATTTTCCCAACGCTCACTCTTTTCTCAGAGTAGACTTGCACAACTACAACTTCTCAGATCAGTGACAACTGAAAGGCTTAAGGAAGAAATGTTTAAGTAAATGCATAAACAGTAAATCTATTTAACAGTGTCAGCAACTATTCAGAAATCCATTTTCAAGTGACAGTCTTCCCAATTTTTCCATTTTCTTGATACACATAAGTACATAGTATTACTCTTTCCAATTCACTAGCCCTCACCCAGACAATTTTATTGACAGAAGTGGTTTGATAAGAGACTTAGAAATAGTAATCTTGGATCATATTTGGGGTGCGGGACAACTCCACTCAGCTCTACCTCAAGTAGTGACAGAAAAAAAAATCTTTGCCAATGCTGATACTTAACACAAAGCTGCTTTCTTTTTTTTTTTGCAGACAGTTAAAACATTTTTCCTTTTACATGCTTATCATACTTTATAGTCAACCTTGCACAAATGAAAGTTCCTTGGTTATCCTACTAATATAAAACAGATCTAGCAAGTTCTAGAAAGATACAGGCAGTCTTTTTCTAACCTCTACCTTCTCCCTACTGCCCAAATTCAGGATCAATATGAAGTTGTTTTAGTCAGCTATGACTACAAGACTTGTCGCTACTTTTTGCTGGTATAATTTTTTGGGAGGGTTTTTTCCTTCAATCTGGAAATTGCAGAAACGTCTCACAATGCATCCAAATACATAGATTATCATTTACATTTTATTTGTTCCATCAGTGTGAGATACATGCACTGTTTGTATAATATAACTGGGCAATGAATAGCTAGCTAACTATTCTGTACCCATCAGGAACTGTTTGCATCAGCAGCTACCAGGGAAACAAACATTACTGCAAGACAACCAGTAAGGAAGAATTTCACTGACTACCATCCCTTTCAAATAAGCAGCAACCAACCTGCATCTTTAATTTCTAACGTTTTACCTAGGGAGCAAGAAGCTACTAACTCCAGGCAATTATCACACACAAAAGTGTGTTTGCGCTCTTCATACTGAAGTCCAACACACTGGCATGCTGCAAAGCCACTATAAAGCAAGTTCCCTTGCCTGTTTTGACTTTGTTGCTCAATTTAGTACAACAGGCAAAAGGAAAAGTTTAACTTTCCACTACATTTTTAGTTCCTCCAACAGAAAAAAAGATATAAATCAGGACTTCATTCACAAGGATATTTCCTAGTAAAGAGTAAAAGTGAAAATAGCACCAAAGGCTCTCAAAGCAACATCACTAATCACTACTAGTTTGCTCTCAAGTACATTAGATTACAGGGTTGCTTCTGTTCCATTAACTGTGTCTACATCAGTTATTGACATTATACAGTTCTGACTCACAGGAGTGTTGTCATTTTACATAAAGGGAATGAGAAAAAAAAAAGATAATTCCTATTAAATCAGTGATTTTATTTTAATTCCACTTTAAGAATCCCCTTTGAGCATGAAGCACTTGGCAAATCTGCAGAACCATTCCCTCAACAGATCTTTTTCTTAAGAGGAAAAGGGAAGGCAGTCAGCAGGAGAACTACCAGCATTAAGAAAATTTTGGTTCCTATGCTCAGTTTTGTGGAGTAGGGTTGATGGTTGGACTTGATGATCCCAGCAGTCTTTTCCAACCAGAATGATTCCATGATTCCATTGTTTGGACACTTGTATAACTCTGTTAGTCAAAGTGCTATCCTAAGAGACTTTCTGTTTTCTGTTAACTTTGACATAACCCTTGCAAACCAGTCAAATTTTGCCAAGAGGAGGCTGTATCTAACCTGCTTCATTAGCCATAGCTAGCTCCCAAAGAATTTTCAGTGTGTACTGCACATAAATTGCAAATTTTTATTTCTAACAAACAATAAACTCCAGCACAAGAACTGAAATGACAGACTTCAAGTACATATTTTTCTGAAAGTTTTTAAAAGGTGAAGTGTTTTATATTTATAAAAATGGGAAAGGAGTTTGCATCCAGGCAAAGGAGATGCACAATCTCCTATGTTTGCATCCAGGCAAAGGAGAAACACAATCCAGATTGCAGAACCACATCTCAGTTGGTTCAACTGGCAAAACCTTTCAGATTTAATTTCTATTGCAAAAGCAGCTCTTTTTCTTTCTAGATCAAATACAGGTACATTTCACTATCCACTGTACTGAGAAGTTTCTGAAGTTTAAATATTTAAAAGACCTTCCATATGCAATTAGCTGAAGGTGCCCAGACTAAGCTCCAATTCTCAGAAGCAGTGAGTCATTTCATTAAGACTGGAAGCGTTCGTAAATAAGATATATTACACCTTGAATAACAGTAATGACAGAAGAGTGAGAAGCAGTGTTTAAGGAAAAGGTTGCACTGCCTGAATAATGGTACAGGTCTATGTTCTTCCATTCATCGCTTTCAACTGCTTTAGTATCCAAGTTCCCAGAGATTTTTTTGCATGTACCTTTTCATAAGTTAAAGCTACTAAATTAACCTCTGATGGAAAGTCCTAAACATAAAAGTTTTGGTACTGTAGAACACCTCACAGGCTACAAAATCTGGAACAGAAACAATTAACACATAATTAATAAGTACGTAGGAGCTTTGGAGAAATTTTAGATGCATGGTGATTAGATAATAAATAATTTAGTTATGCTTGAATGATTAAATGCAGTTTTATTTTTGACAAAGCTTTAATAGGTTTCAAAGCAAAATGTTGGAATAATTTCACAAAACCAAGTTTTGTGAACTGAACAATGCTTTGTTCATAGAAATACTCTCAAGTACTGACAAACAGGTAGTCCTGAGAGAGGGGTAAGGAGAGGTAAAAACCTGAATAATTGCACAGAGATGGGTTAAATTGAAGCCAATGTCCAGTCTCTTGAATTAGATCTAAAATATTTCTAATCAAATTGACTGCTTTGAATGAAAAAGAGTAAACAAGAAGTATTCATAAAACTGAAGAAATATATGAAGTCTGGGGGGGTTCTTGGTCAGTTTCTGGTTGATTTGGAGGTTTTGTTGGGTTTTTGTTAACACAGTTAGTTCTGAAGGTATACATAGAACAGAAAACATAAGAGATTACAATCATCAGTATGCATGAGTAAGCCCTATGGAAGATCTCTAAACAAAGCCAAAATTAAATTCCTGGCAAATGACTGGTAGAAGGCACTACTTTGGCAACTGTGTTCAATGAAATTATCAAGGTCAAAACAGCCAGCTCTAATTTCCTAAAGACCTATTTGAAGATTAATTTTGAGCTTGCAATGGCAGGCCACATGCAACTTGTTTTAAGTGCAAGTCAGCATGGAGGGTAATAGACTGAGTCAGGAACTTCTTTCCTTTAGACACCAGAGCTGCAATATGAGTTTGTGTTTAGTAACAGGATTAGAATTATGAACCTGAACTGCTGTGTTATCTGTTACCGCAAACATAACAAAGTGACAGTCTAAAATCAACACTTTCTCTGAAGCTGTGTTTAACTTTGGACGAAGTGTTTTGCACACACAAAGCTGGACAAGTCCGCTTTGGAGCCTAACGGAGCTCAGACTGCACAGAGTGCCTTCTGAAGTATACAGACTTGTACTTAGCACTTCAAGGTTCAAAGGTTTAATTTTGTGTAAGTGCTTTCTGACTTCATGAATAAACCAGAAAGTATAGCTTATTGGATCTCCCTAGTTACCACATTTTCAGTGTTCCTCTAAAGCCAAAACTTTCAGGGTCCACCCAAACATCCAACCACAATTCAGTAAAAAAAATAAAAAGTGGTACCTAACAAAAATATTTACAGGTCAGTCAGTGATTGCACTACTGTGAAAAACTACACTGCTGAGCCAATATTTAAAAAAACACTACATCCAAGAAATATTTGTAGTAAACTCAGAAAGCTTGAGCAGGTAGATAAACACCTCTGTAGTACATACAGAGGATTGCTACATGTGGGGAAAAAATTACTTCACACTGTACAAGAATGTGTGCCAATGGGAATTTGTTAAAGCAATAGGATCAATCACAAACCAGAACTGCAAACTGCAACTAAATGTGGGGGGGGGATTAGCAGCCTAAAAGAATATGATGGCTCCCACATGAACTTCTGAACATCCATGCCACACGGCTACAATCCTCCTCTTTTATATTCAACTATCCTGTGAAGGGAGAATATGGATTTTGGGAACAATTACTCAAAGAACATTTTGTTCTAGTTTGGTTCTAAAGCTCTGAAAAACTGAAGAATGCCCTCTGCACTATTTACAACATGAAGCAAGCTTCAGCCACATGAAGTTTCATGAAAATATCCATACATATATATTCACACACACACAAACTGTAGAAGAGTCTTAAGCAAATCCTTTGAATTACATTCACAGTCAATAGTCATTTGCAGACCACCTGCATCACCTTCTGTTTGCTCAGAAACACGAGTAATGCAAGACATGGTATGGATGCACAATTATAATGTGCATATGCTCTTAATTGCTTTATTAGAACCCTGCTGAAGTGGGTTTTTTTAAACAGCTAATCTGACTAAAGACTGTTTAGACAAATATTCTTACATTCTCCTCCTGAAAGGAACTGACTCCTCCTCTCTACTCCTAATTTTGCAGTATATTAATGAAAGAACATGTTATGTTTATGCCTTCCTGTCTATAACTGCTCCCTATCTCACAGCAGAAGCATGATAATTAAGTTTTTTACACACCCCTGGAATGAAAAAGGCTGCTTGGTTTACCTGAAGATTATATAATATTGCTACATGTAAAATACCTCTGTTTTCTGAGTTTTAAAAAGCATGGGAAAAAATGGTGGGGGAAATGTTTGCTATGTCCTTTTTCTTTTTGCTCTAATGAATACTTGTCCCCTCACTTTCAGGAGCAGAAAACTGCACTTTCTCCTTGTACAGCACTAAACCCACTTTGCAGCAATATTTCAGTCTCAAAAATGTTACAAGTTTTGAACTCAATTGAGACTCCTAAATTTTATATACAAAATGGTTAAGCTAAATTATTCCAATTTGAAATTCAACTGTCAAAAAACAATAAAATTCTATCACAAAAGGGACACATCTGGTATTTGTGAAATACAAATATAAAATTCAAAATGGATATCTGAATAAGACAAAACCCCCTCGTACCTCAGTAGGAGAACAGAAGCAAGCTAACTATACTTGAGCAGTAAAAGTTTCAAGAGACAGTAAGACTAGAACACCTAAATCTGCACCTTAAATAAGAGGTCCAGGGTAAATTTGGAATTTGAAACATTCAAGAAATAAAACTGCTTGTTGACTCTTTTTCCCCTTTTCATGCACCATAAGGACCAGTTGGGAGATGCATGAAAAGGAGTTGTAAATAAGTGAGCTTCTTCAGCTACATGTTTGGAGGTTATGGTTCAAGTTATTCTAAGGCTGAAGAATCGCTAAGTCTTCCTTCAAGGCTTGGTGAGAATTGTACACAAAAGAGAATGGAGGCACAACCAAATACATGTTAAAATGCACTAATTAGACTAGGCATCTCCAACACTAAAGTACAGATTAAAGTTGCTAGAAACTGGAGGAATAGCAACTCAGGCATTACTAGGGAATTTTATCTGTTTCAAGAGTTGCTGGAAGTTGAGCATGACAGGGTGCAAGAAATTCAAAACACTCGTGACACTGCTGTTGGTTAGTCTTTAACAGGAAAAGCACTCTCTATTCAACTGTTAACAAAAACCAAAGATAAACTAGTCAGATACGTCAGCAAAAGCCTTGGTTGTAGTAACCAGAAGACAGCAGGATTTCAGAAACAACCCCCTCAGAGGACATTCCATTTCCTTATGGAATAAAACAGCAGTAATAACAAGAAGCCGTCTTGAAGCAACGAGCAACATCTGAGTTTGGAAACTCAGTCCTGAGAGGAAGAAATTGACTGCCTACCAAGGACAAGTCCTGCAATACCACCCAAACATGCAGACAAGCAACTAGGAAGGCCAAGATCTGGAGCTAATAAGGGATATAAAGGGTAATGTGAGTATGTTCAACTGTAGGTCAGCAGCAAAACAAAGACAAGGATAACACAAGCCCAACAACAAATAGTAAACTATGCTCTAACAAAAGAAATACTTAATAACTTCTTTGCCCTGGGTTTTGAAGCTTTTTCTCACATGACCTTTTTGGCCTCCCGGGTCTTTATGTCACATAGTAAAGTTTAGAGGAAAAGGTACTGCTGATTACACAAACTTCCAATCTAGTCCAACCTGCTCTGTAATAAGTCGAGACAAGCTCAACTAAGATGAGGTTATCCATAGCCCTGTCCAAGCTTGGACCTTGAATGTTTCCAGGGATAGGGCAACTACCACCTCTCTGAGGAACCATGACAACACTGTTTAAATATGTTTAGCAGCAATGTTAAGGAAGGAGGGGAGCCCTTGAGCAAGAAGGGCTGAAGGAAGAGATTTTCCCAACAGGCTGTGGAACCTCCACCTTCAGAGACCCTGAACAAACCAGGATGGACATGGCTTTCCCAAAAATGAAAATTTTAGAAGTCAAAAATTCATCATTTTACAAGGTATCTCTAAAGGGTAGAAACATCTTTTTAACAGTTTTAGAGAAGTTTTTCTTTACAAATAGTTTTCACCATCACCTGCAGGTAATCATCCTGATTCAAATTACATATGTACAGTAATCCAAAGCTAGGAAGAAAAAATTCATAACCCAATTTCTGGGTGTCTGACTTTATTCTAAAACTAGTATTAGTGCACTAAACTGATTGAACCCAATTCAGAATCTTTTGTTACCACTAAGGCACAGCATAACAAATCACGTACACTGAACATGTACAAGCAGGAACAGGTTAATTAAAGACTTGTACTTTCAAAGGTCATAGGTTCAACAGCTGCGTTTCACATCCCTTACTGAATAGTGCTATTACAAACCTGTGCTTTCCCAACATTATTACTGCAGGAACTGATCTTAAAACCAGAACATTTAAGGAAGCTTGCTTTAATCTTTTGAAGTTCTAGGGAGGCACCTTTACTAGCAGCAGGAACTAGAACTAATTTATTTCCACCCTAGTATTCACCATGTCTGTGAAATTATTTAGTAGTAATAATGTTGCGTACCTCACACTACAACTTCTATTCTTCACATTTGGTGAATAAAACATTACATTTGAATAGTATCCAATTCAATAAAGTTGACCTTTGACCTTAATGTGCTGTTTGTGCCACCAAGTTTATAACAATATACATATTAAAGTGACAATACATTCCTAAAATAAGTTCTAAAAATACTGGTCACTGTATATAGCACCTGCTATGTTGTTTGAGGTTTTGAGAAGGTTCAATTCAAATGCTCTTTCAATTCACACACAACTCTCCAATACCACCAGCTTAGTTTGTGAGGGTTCTTAATTGGACTGTTGGGTCAAACTTATTCAATTTTGGGTGTCTGGGGAGAGGGGGAAATCTTGGGAGGGTTTTGGTTGGCTTTTATTTTTCACCTGCTTGCACAGAAACTTTATAGAACTGAAGAGAAAAGCCTATCATCATTACCAAGCTCCCATCCTCCTCAAAAATTAAGTAGAATCATAGAATCATTAGGGATCAGAAGGGACCTCAAAAGATCATCCAGTCCAATTCCCCTGCCACAGCAGGACAACCTAGACCAAGTCACAAAGGAACACATCCAGGCGAGTGGGTCTTGAACATCTCCAGAGAAGGAGACTCCACAACCCACCTGGGCAGCCTGTTCCAATGCTCAATTACCCTCACTGTGAAGAAGCTTCTTCTGATATTTATATGGAACCTCCTATGTTCCAGCTTACACCCACTGCCCCTTGTCCTATCACTAGATGACCTTGAGAAGAGCCTGGGTCCATCCTCCTGACACCCACCCCTCACATATTTATAGACATTAATGAGGCCACCCCTCAGCCTCCTCTTCTCCAAGCTAAAGAGACTCAGCTCCCTCAGCCTTTCCTCTAAGGGAGGTGTTCTACTTCCTTCATCATCATTGTTGCTCTATGCTGGACACCCTCCAGCAGCTGTGTCCTTCTTGAACTGAGGGGCCCACAACTGGACACAATACTCCAGATGCGGCCTCACTAGTGTAGAGTAGAGGGGTAGAAGAACCTCCCTCGATCTGCTAACCACCCCTCTTCTGATGCACCCCAGGATGCTGTTGGCCCTCTTGGCCACAGGAGCACTTGCTGGCTCATAGTCATCCTGCTGTCCACTAGGACTCCCAGGTAGGTAGAGGAACCTTTATTTTACCCATGTTTACTGCATTTGAGATTGGATTTCACAAGCAATAACACCCATTCTTTGCTTAAGATGGCACCTAAAAGTCATAGACATATTTAAGTCTGACCTTTCTCAAACTCAAGGTGGCCTTGTCATGCATGTCTCTGGGATGCTAGATCCTAGTACCTAGGCCTAACACCTAGGAAGCAGCAATCGTCATCTGTACCAAGGCCATAGAAGTAGAAGAATTAACAACTGTCCAAATGCATTAGGAACAACCAGTTAACTTTGCCATACCATGCAGTAGTACAGTCTTACAAAACACAAAAGGCATTCCATCAGCACTTCAGGGCACTGAAGTACAATACATTTAAGTGTAACTAAACAAATAGCTTTCAAAGTTGCCTTTTTCCTCCTACCAGAAACAAATATTTTCTCTCGACCAATCAATTCTTAAATGTCAATAATTAACAATTTTGAGAGCATTGAAGAATTTCCCCACATTTCATACACTAGAAGAAAACAGAACAATGTTCTACTTTGTTACTTTATTAGTTTCAGTGTTTACACACTCATTTCAGTCAACAGGAACTACACTCACAGTAACAGCAAAACATTAATTCACAGCTTCTGCTGCTGAACATTTGTGGGTTTTATAAATTCTTGTGAATGCTAGAAAGCTAAAAAACAGGATGCATGAACAAATCTGCATAGACTGTGTTTGCCTATCAAACTCAACCCTTAAACTTAACACTCCTGATCAGTCAAAACTTGCCACTGCCTCCCAGCGAAACAATTGAATGATGTGAAGTTTTCCCTTTTGCTCAGTACAACCATATTTAAAAAATTATGCATCTTATTCAACTGTATTATGATCTTTAAGGAGAACCTGGCAGTTTTGATTTTCTAAATCACCTTCATAGATCCAACACCTTAATTTATAAATACCCTAGGTATTTATTTAAATGAAATATTACACATCTTTACTCACAACTAGCTGACATCAAACCCAGCAAAACCTTCATAGAAGCCTGAGAATGCAGTTCTGTTAAGTCATTCCCCCTCAGAAAACTTCCATGAAGTAAGTCATACCAAGCTTATGTAACTAGCTTAAATTAAATGCCAAAGGCCACCTGAAAAAAGGGTTTGCTTTACAGAGAAACAGCAGTACAGTTTCTATGGCCACACTTAATTTTAACAGCAATTTTAAATACTAGTGATTTTCATACATATTGTAGGGATCTGCAACTGCTGCATAGTTTCAAGTAAGTATACGCCACCTCTTTGATCCATCTTTCTAAAAATATTAATTGTGATCCTTGTTTTAACTACCAGTAATACTTAAAAGTGCAAGCACATTATAAAAGTTATCTATGAGAACATAAGATACTTTAAACTGTACAGGATTGTTTTCATCATAATACAGAGTAAATGAGGTAGCAAGAATTACCCTACGAAGCTCAGGAGTGACAGGAAAATCTCACTCAAATTAAACAAAATGTATAGGCACTTTTATTAATTTAGACAACTAATCATGAACTCATTGTGTTATAGTAATGATAAAGCATATATGTATTTTGGCTGTAGCTGATGAACAATAAGACTAATGATTAGCTTCCCCCATCAACCCAGTTATAATACAGTACACATACGCAAAGAGCTGCAAACACTGAATTTGTATTAAACACTAGTGAACAAAATACATCCAATGATGCTTGCCTAAAACACTTTAGTCCAGGCTTTCAGAAACACAGCTTTACTCTTACTAGAGACTTTTCCAAATTATTTTTAACCCGCCTATAACCCTATATCATTACAGCACTTCAAGGAGTTAGAGAGTTTACTTCACTTTCTTAATCTTCATTTTAAAATCCTTCAGGAAAAGATAAAAAAACAATTCAAATGTTTTGCCTTCCATTTTTACTATTACAAGGAAATGGGAACAATTGTTGGTTACCTGAATTCTATACCACTTCTGAAGTATCCTTTGGAGATTTTATTTCAGATCAAGAGTGCTGATCTACTCAGGAATGTTGTCTATCAAAGCTATTTTATACTTTAAGTGAATGTAAACAGGGGAAAGTGATAAAAGAACAAAAGAAAAAACTACAACATGCATAGTGGAAGCATACAATGGATTTTTACACTGGAAGCATGGTCTTCCTGCTGTGAATTTAAAGAAATAGTAAACTGATTAGATTTTATTAGATTTATGACTGTATAACTGAGCATGACTCTCCAAAACAACCTCAAGGTCTACTACTACACAGGAATAACAGGTTCAGTTCAGAATATATGATTTTGTATGCAACACTGATTGTGTTGTTGATGTGTTCTGCATGGTGGCTGAGGAGTATCCAAAAGTATGAAAAGGAGATGGATAGGAGGAGCAGTACTCTCTCATCTATTAAAGCTGCCCAGGAGTCAGAGAAGC
>VZRI01011912.1:7856-37369 GCA_013397515.1 Upupa epops
GGGGAATGGTGTGGGGTTGGCTTGGAAGGTTTAGCTGTGCCTCATTCTTCTCTTCCTCTGGGCGACCTTCATGGGTTGTTGGACCCCTGCGGAGTCTTCGCCTTCCCCTAAAGAAAGAGGAATGGTGGAACGAAGATCAAGTATCTCTTACAAAATTCAGCCTGTGAATGTTTTGCAGGTAAAACGTTGCTGCTTGACCCCTGCTCGGTGAGGAAGGTTATACCAACACAGTTGGGTTCCTTCAGAGTGGGGCATCATGGAGAGCTCTTGGCCCTCTGCCTCTGTTTTAAAAAGGCTAAAATATTGCGTTACACTTAGCAAGTTTGAAATTTCAGTTCCTGCTTTTATTTTCTGTTTAGGTGAACTTATTTTCAGGTAAAATGAAGGAGGAGTAGGAAATACTGTAACCAGGTTTAGGAGGAAACAGTGATTTCTACCACAGTGGATTTTTCTTTTTTTTTTTTTTTTGAGTGAAAAGCCTATTAATTATTTTAAACTTTTCAAACTCTGGTTTTGTAGTTTCAGTGAAAGCATCTGATGCCTCTGTCTCTGTGTGTATGGTGCTGTTTGTGACATGGTTTGTGCAAGTTGCTTTATGCTGGACCTTCAGATGGTTCTCAAGGAGGTGGTTTAGTGGTGGGCTTGGTAGAGTTGGGTTAATGGTTGGACTTGATGATCTTAAAGATCTTTACCAACCTAAATGATTCTGGGGTTTCCATAAAATGTACAAACTTATTTAAAAGGTGGGAGCCTAGCTGTCTGTTTTCTTCACTTGCTGATATTCTGGGAGAAGTCTCCTATATGGACACATTTTCGTGGTCCTTCAGTCCATAACCTTATTTGAACCTTTTAGCCCACCCAGATTAATTCGGGAGTGTAATGGCTTTGCAATCAAGAAACAACAAAACAACATAGCCAAAGGAAACACAAACCAAACGATGTCTACAATGACCAGTTTGCCTTGTATGCTTGTTTTACCACTACAGTACCCTCTGTGATGTGTATTAAATTGTGATGGTGCTGGAACTGAACTATCTTCAAGTCTAGTTGTTCCTAGGAGGGTTCTTTTGGAACGTCCATGAGAAGCTTGGAGGAGGGAGCATTGTCCCCATCCCTGGACCATGTTCATAAAGCTGTGCCTTCTCTGAGGCACTGTAGCCTGTTTTTAATTGAGCAACCAGAGCAACCTATGATGACAACAGATAAGAAAATCATGAGAAAATTATATTAAGCTATGATTACAGCTGTTCCCTCAGTGAGTGTGGTTGTAAGGGAGGAAAACCAGAAGGGTAAAAGTGGAAGGCAAGAGGTTTCAGCTTTTAATGTGTGCTAGCAAGTGCAGCTCGATGTGTGGATAGAATTTAAATTGCTATGGAAGTAAAACAAAAGTTTCTGTCAGTTGGCATGAATGGCCCCCCACTTCCCAGGGGGTTTAATTGCCTGGTGGATGACAGTGCCTGCAATAAGTAGTGTCTGTTTAGATCTACCCCCCCCTGGAAAATCTAACCAAAGAAAGATCTGGTGGCTCCTTACTGAACTTGTTTTCTGGAGCACTGGGAGGCAGAGGAAGTCCTGATGCCATTGGACACATCCGTTTTTTTATGTGCAACTCCATGTTTGAAGTGGGTATGCAGGGAGTCTCAGTGAAACATGAAGTCTTTGCTGCAGTCTCTGAGCATACCACTGATTTTTTTTTTTTATCCAGGGTCTTGACTAATGAACCAGCACCAGCATGTGACCTGTAAGTTTTGCCAGGTATATTAATGGATGTGAACTTGGCATTCGGTTTGTGGAATGCAGGTGAGAGGTGGTTGGTGTAAGTGAAATCGCATGTACCAGACAGCAGGATCAGATTGAAAAGATTTGTCTGGAACTGTTTTGAGTTCCTGTGTTCCTATCTACTACAGTTCACACCTGAGTTCCTGTTCAGTCTTCTGTAATACCTTAGCAGCTGCTTTTGTGGAATTCATTTGGTTCTACCCTTTCCATGTCCTCTAAGGATCTTCTTTTGAGCTTGAAAGTCTACTTTGGAATATAAAAGAATGAGTATCATAGAAATCTAAACATTCCTTTGGGAAAGATAATAAAAGGGAGGTCAGTGATTGAGTTGTACTTGCTTGAAATCTGTTTCTTTTTGGTCTTTCTAATAATTGGGTTTGATTTGCAGGATCAGTGTGGTTTAGTGCACCTTCTGTTAGGATCAGAAATAGCATTTGTGAGCCAGCATTTGTTTTGTGTTGCCTGTGTTGTGTGTTGAGGAGGGGTGCTCAAGGCTGGTATGTAACATTACATTTGAATTATTAAACATTCTCGAGCAATGCCTTTGCCTCCTTGGAATGCTGTACTGGTAGGGTGGGCTGGGTTTTGTGGATTCAGTTGTAGAATCAGTTTTGTGAGTTGATCAGGATGAGCTACTGATTGATAAAAATCTTGAGAATTAACTTCCTGTTAATGTTGGCTTACACCCTTTGGTGTCTGACTTGGAGCCTTCCTGCTTGCTCTGTGGTTTGACTGAGATTCCTTACAAACAGCCTTATTTCACTTTGTAGTGAATGATGTGATGTATCCCATATAAATTCATGGAGTTCAGTGCTTTATACACTTTGTCAGAAACTGTCCTTTATTTGAACTTTGATTCATCAATATTTCTCTTTTTTTATTGGAGCCTATTGATTACCACGTAAAAAGTCCATACAGTCATCCTGATTATGGTTGCCCAGCTAAGAGGCTTATTGATAGCACAAACAGATTAGCTCAGAGATAATTCTTAGATTCAATTATGCTGGCAGATTTGCTTTTGTTAAATCGGTTTGTGACTGTGCCACAGCCGATTCTTTGTCTGATTTCACAGCTCCTCTGTGCAGGATTGACCAACCTTGCAGTCCATTAGGTACTGGAAACCAAAGGATGCTCTTATCTTTTCCTTGTGTGTGTGGGTGGTTGGTTTGGGTTTTTTCCAAGTATTTGATTTCTTAATATATTTTGGAGCCTTGGTTTTTCTTCTGTTTATAAACAGAAGTTCAGAATGCTGTGGCAGTCGGCAAAAGAAAGACGGAAGGAAATGTGAGGAGAGCTTGGTTTGAAAGTTCTTGCAAAATTTCATTAGTAGCTTGTTTCAACATAGAACCATGTTACTTGTGTGGATTTCGTTTTCTGACCTCTTATCTATTATGGTGCTGGGAGTCAACTCTGATGTAGCCAAGTACTTGTTTTAAGGTTAATTTTCAATCAAATCTTACAGCCTCTGAGCGGCTGTTGGCAGTGAGGTAAAGGAAGCAGTAGGAGTAAGTGACCAAGGCTTTGGTGTCAGGAGGGTAAGTGTTAAGTGAGCATAAGCTGATTTTGAAACTGCTGCACTCTAAGCTCCAACATGGACAACACCAGTGATGTGTTGGGAGATGCTAATGCCAAGGCTGACCATATATGCAAAGCTGACTTGCTTTATATGTGTGTGCTTGTGGAATATTCTTGACTGCCAGCACCTGTGTGAACAGAAGAGAGAAATAATGAGTAGGTGGTTGTTCTTAGGCTATAGACAGACGTTATCCTGTATGAGACAGAGAATATGCTTAAATATAAATCTGAGTATTTCATGAGCATCAGTTCAGCATTTCTAACTGCTTTTTCCTGAGCAAGATGCCCACAAATAATAATCTGTATTGTGAGTGATGGTTATAATATAACTAATATACACTAACCTTAAGAAAAAAACCCAATTCTTCTGCCTTTATATTAATTCTTAGCAGGCTTCTTTGGAAAGGATTTTTCTTTTTGATAATCACACAAGCAGCGGAGGTTTTTTTCTTTGCTTTTTTCACATCAGTAGGTAAATGTTTTTCTTCTTAGGCCATAGATCCAGAAACAGCATCTAGTGATATAGTTTGGCTACCAAATCTATTCTAAAGTGTTCTGATCAGAATTCAGGCATCTGCATGTGTTTATAATCACTCTGGGGAAATTATTATCCAGGTACTTCTAATTAAATGCTCCTTTTCTAGTGAAATAGCCATGTGAAAATTGCTCATGGTTTTGGAATTTGACTTACAATCACTTATTTGGAAAGTAGAAGCAAGAGGTTTTATTATTATGGGGTTTTTTTCCCATAATGCTTTTAGTTTGTCAACCTCTCAACTTCTCAGGAGTGTCTGCAAACACTTTCATGCCTTAATATGTAATCAAGCATATAAAGCTATTTTCTTAGGGTTTTTTGAAAACATTTCTTATTATATCAATGTCTGCTGCTTGTGGGAAATGCAGACATTTACACTTTACTGTCCTCTTTGACATTTGTATAAGCAGAGGCGGTATGCTAACAACATTAAACCTGTCCTGAATGGGATTTCATCCCTGCAACAGTGACTGATCCTGTTAGTTGTAGAGGAAATGGATCTCTTTGGTAATATAGTTTCTTACTATAAAGCTTCTCCTGTAGCCACCAATTGCTCTGCCTTCAGAAAGGAATAGCAGACTTCTGTTTTGGTGAGGGAATACTAAACCAGCCATCACTTCCAGGAATTTATGTAGAGGGTGGACATGAGTGTTACAAAAGCATTACCTTCTTGGGAGACTTTGTAATAAACTCTGCAGACCTGCATGTGTGAAGGTAACAGCAAGATCAGTCTGAATTTTTCCCCAGGGTTATGCACTCAGGTGGCAGATAAGGATGTTATGGTTTGTCCCAGTGACTTGGAACTGGACAGAGAGCCATGCGTTTCCAATGTAATGCAATTCAAACTGAGTCTGAAACCTTTGATTACTCTTGTATTTGCTCTCTAGAATTTAAATCTGCTTTGTCAGTGTCATTTCACCTTATGTCCAAAGGTCTCAGAATGAAGAGAGAGAAAGTTTAGATACTGAGTTTATCTGGCAGAACACTTATCTTGTCCAAAAGTCCAAAGTGGTCTCTACTGTCATCCTATTTAGTATATATTTTGCTATCTATCATTCTTCTGTAGAGAACACCGAGTTCTCACTTGTACTGCTTTTATCTACTAAACAAGATTTCATTTAGGAACCATGGCATCTCCGGCAAGCATGACTTTCTGAAATACTTTGTTCTTTCACATTGCAAAAGCTACAAAATGTGCCATGTGTACTTATGCTGAACGGTCCTCGCTGAACGGTCCTCACCTCTCCCTTAACAACTGTCTGTGATTCTCCTATGGACACACAGTGTCCCAGCTCAGAGAGCTGAGCAAACCCAAAGTAATTTAAAACACCCTCTGTGTTCTCTGGTGTCCTGGCTCAGCCTTTCAAGGAAGTTGCAGCCCTGATCACCATGACCTGCATCATCTGCAGTGGTACACTGTCTCTGTGGGGAAAAAAAAAGGAGCAATGGGAACATATAGCTTAAGGGTTAAGTATGTGGTAGGACTTGATTTGCTTTTAGGACATCTGGAGATGACTAGGAAAATAAGTGCCTCAAGGCTTTTGCAGTCACATTAGTCTGGCCTTTCTTAGTTAAGTTTGCCATCTTTGGTGGTAATAGTCCTACCTGATCAATGACTATTACAGACTGTGCTGCTGCTCAGCAGGAGGCAAAATGGAGAAGAGAAGATGAACATTTGGTTTGATTTCTTTGGGTTTTGTTGTATTTTAGGTTTTTTTGCAGGTGTGTATACACAAGGCCAGATAGTGTTTTGTGTTTAGGTTTACTTGGTTGGTTTTAGGTTGGACTGGATGATCTTTAAGGTCTTTTCCAGCCTCATAATTACTGTGATACTGTGTTAGATATACACCACCACAACTTGTGTTTAATATGTGTGCAATGTTTTATGGCTCTGTCAAAATGAGATGTAATGGTATCAAAATTCTATCATTAGCTAGTTGTATGGGACATTTCCTAGGTGGTTTTAATTTTTTAAAATTCTTTAAAGAAAGCAGCAAAGGTAATTTCAGTAATCATAGCTGAATCGCGTGGGGAAGATTGAATACCCCATCTGTTTCTGATATCTGAGATGGTGAATTAGTACAAATTAACTTGTCAAGAACGCTCAAAGGAAATTCCTAACTGCACCTAGCAGCAAGCCTATTGTTTTGATCTGATGACCAGCAGGGATAACTTGGAAGCTGAAGTTATGCTATAATAATGTAGCAGGAGAAATGAGTAAGAGGAAATAGGAGGGGCTGTGTAGTCAGGAAAACCATCAACTTATGACTTGTCCCAGCAGATGTAATATGGTGTTCTCTTTGTCCCTGGAAAAGATTAGATAAGGAAAGACTTATTGTGTGGGCAAAAAAAGAATTTTTTTTTTTAGTGAACTCTTAAATTGATTGCCTACAGAATCTTACTTCAAAGTCCAGATATCAGGAAGGTGTGCAACTACAGGGCTTCAGCCTGTTCTGGCTCCAGTGTGAATCCTACAGCAAGTAATTATTTCTTTTCTGAATAGCAGTTGGTTAGTAGTTCCTGATTGTCCTGATTTCTAACTGGTAATCATTGTTTGCTTTGTGATATAAAGCTCATAGTGCAGCTGTGTGGCACCTTGCAGTTGAATTTACATGCAGGTAAAGAGGGGTGTTTGGGAGCCACTGGTGGAACACTGCCCTGGCATTGTCAAATAGCACTGGAGAAGTTTAAGGATTGTGAACTGTTGGGATCTCAGAATATTAAAACATTGGATGTTCTGAAGGGCAGTAAATGCATTCAGAAGCATCTTTTGTATGAATTCTGACATTTCAGAGTTCTCTACTTTTTCTTCCTGCTTTTGTGTGTGTGGTTTTTTTATTTAACTACGTTGTTTCTCTGTCTTTGTGTTTCAAGTATTACAGATTTTTGTTTATCTCCTCTACCTCAGGAAGGCTTTTTTTGAGTAAAGTTCACATTGTAAAGGAACAGATTATGGGTTTTAAATAATTGATATGTTGGTTTGTCTTGAGGGAAATAGTAACCAGAGCAACAAAATGAGCCTGGATTCAACATGGTTTACGTTTTAAACTCTATAACTGCAAATCCAGACAAGAATCTGTATGGTTAAACAGGCTGTTACATGTTTCTTGTGTGAAGATCACCTGCAGCATCCCTGAATTGAAAAAAGTGAAGGAGAAAGGATTATAGTGATAGGGCAGGTGGGTGGGAGTGTTTTGGAGGAATTTGGAAGGATCCACTACCTTACAAAACATGATGTTTGGACCAAAACAGGGACTGTTGTCTTAAAAGCCTATATTGACCTTTTTGCTTTCTAATTAAAACTTAAGGGGGGGAGGGCAAATTATTTTTGCTGGATACAGTATTGCACTTGTCTGAAAATAGCATGTATAGTACCTGTGTTGGGAAGGGAGGACAGTGTGGAATCCTTGATGCTTCAAATGTGTCTCTCAGTTACAGTCTGTTGGATCTTGTGTGCTGCAATATATGGAGCCTGCTAAAATGTCAGCAGCTGCTTCCCCATTCACAGTCTGACAATATGACCTTCGGGTTAAGACAGAAGCTCTTCCCAGTGCCAGTTTTTTCTAATCTGGATGGAGCTTTTGTAGTTGTGGACTTGGGCCCAAGAAGGACAACAAGGTTGGTGAAGGGTCTGTAGAACAAGCCTTATGAGGAACAACTGAGGGGCCTGGGGCTGGTTACTCTGAAGGAAAGGAGGCTGAGGGTAGATGTTATTGCTTGCTACAACTACCTGAAAGGAGGTTTTAAAGAGGTGAGGGTTGGTCTCTTCCCACAAGTAACATGGGATAGAACAACAGGAAACTGTCTCAAGTTGCACCAGGGGAAGTTTAGTTTGGACATTAGGAAAAACGTCTTCATGGAAAGGGTCATCAGGCCTTGGAACAGGCTGCCCAGATTGGGGGTTGAATTACTGTCCCTAGGCATGTTTAAAAGTTGTGTTTAAATGTGGAGTTTAGGGACATGATTTAATGGTGGGCTTGGGACAGTTGGGTTAATGGTTGGACTCCTGTGATCTTAAAAGTCTCTTCCAACCCAAATGATTCTGTGATTCTACTTCAAAATGACTGCATAGCAAATGAGATTGTGAAACAATTCAGTCTTATGCATTTGTAAATGGCTTTTGCAGTACTTAAGTACTGATAGCAGCACTGTTGTCAAGACACGTCTTTCTAGAAGTCCAAGCAGGAATCATTACAGTCTGGGGTAACTCGTGACAGTACTTGCCATTGTACAGTTTGCTTAGTTTCTACACCCCTGCCTGTAGCTTCCTGAAGAGCAAAATGCAAGTTATGCCAGGCCAGCTGCACATACTGAAATGCTTAGTAAGGGAAGAGTGTTTTAAGGATGAATGACAAATCATTGAGAGGAATGTGGTAGCCTGCAGATGGGCCTTTTCCTGATCAATAGCTTGATCTTGGAAATAGAGTAAGGCCAAGCATTTATAAAAGTTGTGTGCAGATACTGAAGGGGTGATCCATGGTGACCTATGTAACTGCTTTTAGAGCTTTTTGTTAGTGAAATCCTAGTATGCTATTTACCTTTGACAGAGAAACAGCTTCTAGCACACAGCAAAATAAGTAATCCTGTTGTATCGAAGGAGTTACTGCCAGAGCAGTGTAGATGGGTAGGGTCTGTTTCTTTTGAAGTGCGGATGTTTTAAGCTTCTAGAAGAATAATCTGTCTCTATTTGCTTTCTGTCACACAAGATGTTAAATTACAGCTTGTGGCACTGGAGAGGAGGGGAGTCTGTACCTGAAGCAAGGAAAGAAACAAAATCTAGACACAGCAGTAGCAATGTTCCTGCTCTGAGCCAGCAGCTGTGAGTAGACAGCAGAACTTGGTGAGTTCTGCAAGGTGTTTGTGCCTTGGGGTGTCTGCTGAACAGCCGCCTCTCCTGCCAAGTTGAAGGGCGTCCTGTGTTTTATTTGTAGTGACTGTATCTGTTACACCAGCAACAGTGCAGCAACAGAAGATTCTTTTAATATGTCTGATGTCAAATTTATTTTTAAAAAGCAGTGTAATTCCTTACTGGTGCCAGCCCAGATCTTTGCTGCAGCCACATTCAACACTTGTGACCCAGCTGTTGCTGCCATTGCTCTTTCAGCTCCCCAGTGGCAGTTTTAAGGTGGGAGTGTAGCTGGTTTGCCTTATTTGCAGTCACAGATCTACAGCACAAGCACATACAAACACATGTTTATATAGTTTTTGGTGTTAAAAATCCATGATAATCTGTTGTTGTTTGAGGCTGCATGTTTCCTTTCCGTACATGATCTTCTACTGCAAGTTTTTTGTCTCTCCTTTGGCCCATCTCTTGCTCTTGTGTTAGTTTCTGGTTGGAAAGGTGAGACAGTTTGACTAGTTTCTTAAAATAGACCTTTTGCATAGCAAAGTCATAGATAAGAGCGTGTAGTTTAATGGCCTAATTGTGAGATTCAGTGAAGAAATGCTTCCTAGGATATATCTTGACATTATTTGACCTCTGAGAGTAGTTATGAATAAGACAGAGGGGCATCAGAGCAGGAGGGAATACAACTGATGCATGGCTGTGCGTTTGTCTCAGCCGAATTGATTACTGTAACTGGGATGGTCTTGTGTTAGCCTTTCTTGTATCCCTCTGCCTTTATATAAAATGTAAAAAGTACGTTGCTCTGCATTTTCTCTTTTTTCTCCCCTTTATTGTTCAGTGGTGTGGTGCAAATTAAGAAAGATTATCTGACAAGTAGCTCCTAATTTACAGTGAGCCAACAGTATTGGAAAGAGTGGGAATTCACAAAGCTGTGCCTTCATTTGCTTCTGGGATTATTTTTTTTTCTGCTTTCTCCCTCATGGGAAATGAGAATGAAACTCTTCTTTGATGAGGATGTTTGTATCACATATTGATGGTTTACAGTAGGTCGATTTAATGGGTCATTCTTGAAATTCAGAGCTCAGTGTTGAGCCTGATGTTACTGTGGATACAGTAATTAGCTAAATCAGCCACCCCTTTGTGCTTTACCAGTGACTAAGCTCGGCTGTGAGATTCTTGCCCCTCCTACCTCTCAGTTAATGGGCCAGCTCTAGCCTTTATTATATTAAATAATAAGACAGACTCTTTCCTGTTGACAGCTGAGAGGTACTGAAGTTCTTGGAAAACTGTGATGATAAATCATAGATATTCTTCTAAAACATTGCTGTTAATGACCTGTGTGGATTCTGTGAACTAAACAAGTTCCATTTCCTCCGTGCCTTTTTTATTCTTTTACAAATACAGGTTTTCTCCTCTATAAATTAGCTTTTGAACACATTCAAAAGAAAACCAGTAGAAACATTTACTTTCAAGTACACTGGATGAACAGGTGTGGAAGACAGTGAGTTTATTGGGGAGGGAAAAACCCAACCCACTGCCTCTGTGATAGAGCATTTTATGTTCCTAACTGTGGAGCACTGAGAGTTGCATTTGTTTTCTTGAGTAACTTCATTTTATGGAAACGGAAGTGCGCTACTAACTGGAATGTAATGCAGGGAGCATAGGGGAATCTGAAATGTAATTGCTTCTACTTGCATTCCTCATTGATTGTTTAGTGAAATGCAAATGGCTTGAGAATGAATGTATGAACAGGCTTAACCATTTTGACTTGATTGGGTGCCAGAGGCTGGAGCAGCCATGTGAGTTGTCTGGGCTGAGATTGTTAAGACTAGGAGCACCAGGTGGCCTATTATTAGGGGGTTTAAGGCTGTGGCAGATGTTCTTAGGCTCACTTCCATCCCCCACATACGGTGCAGTGGAGTACATGGAAAAATAAAACATCTCTAAGTGGTTTTCCATGCAGCAAAAGGATTTGTTGTTTTTTTTCTCTCTCTCATGCAACTGGATGAGATGTTTTCTGTTCACTTGCAGGTATCAGAGATTAGTTTTGAAGTATTTCAAACGGAAGAATGAAAGAAGTGATGGCATGAGCATAAATACAAATGCTTTGCTCAGAAAGTGGGACATGAGGAGTTGTAGGTGCACGTGTTCTGCCATTTATGTTCCGTTTGCCTTGGCATTGCTGTTTAAATGCAGATGTCTGTCAGGAAGGTGCAAGGCACGTGAGTTGCTGAAGAAGGTGAACTATTTATGATGACTGATGTGTATGACTCCATATTTCTTGTGTTTGTGGGGTTTTTAACCATTCTAAACATTGTCACTGCTAAGCAAAATAAATGTTTTGACAACACCCTGTATATCATCTTGTCTTGATGTGAGTTTTCCACTGTTAAATGTTGCATTTTCTTCCCTCTGTACTTGAGTTTTTACTTTTCTGTGCTCATCTCTCAGCTTCCTATCTCTAATCAGCTCTATCATATAGAGCTCTTTAGTCTGATTAAAGGGAACAGCACCTGAAAGAAATAATTTCATAAGAGTCTTGCTGGGACTCTGATGCTTTTCCCCTGCATGGTCCTTTCTGGATGTTACAGTCCATAAGGTTTATCAGATAATCGGAACAGTGCTCTGCATTGTTTTATATGATACTGCAAAAAACAATGTTGGTGACCTAAAGGTGCTGTTTTTCTTTTTACATTGGTGAACTAGGATTTTAATCAAGTCTTAGGTGTACATTTCTGGCAGGAAATCCATCTCTAGGTCTAGTCTGAATGAGATTCCCTCTCTTTGCCTCCCTGTCCCCAAACTGCTAATATTTCTACTTTCTAGTTACTGGTTACTAGATTGTAAACCACTTGGGGCCCAGGGAGTTCTTCAGACCATTCCCACAATGCAGTGTACAAGAGCTAAGTGCCCCCTGCATTGTGGAGAATTGGGGGATGCGATCCCAAAAGGCTTTGATGGCCTATGTGGGTGAGCATTGCATGATCATACCTAAGAAAGCAGAAACCTGGCTGGCTGTTACTCAGGTTGATTCTTCAGTGAGAAATCAATTGCTATTTGCGTAGCAATGACTGAGGCAGTCTGTGTGAAAAGAACAGTAGCTCCCGTGTTACTACAGTGTGGGATCTGGAGAAAATGCAAGTGGATTAGCCACAGTGTGTTGCGTTAAGCCTGACTGCTTAATCAGAAGGATTTTTTCCAGGAGATTATTTTGTTGGCAAAACTGAGAAAGTTTGTGTTCTTGATGAGCTCCAGGGGCTTGCTTTGAAGTCCTGGAGCAAGCCAAGTCCTAGTGTGCTATCATGACTGCTTAGAATGTGTTTCTTCCAGTGAAGAGATGGGTTCTTGAGTCTGTGTGATGGGAGCACCCTGTGGTAAGTGTGTTTGACTAAAATCCAGAACTTTTATAGCTTCTTAGACTGTCAACCAGTTTCTAATGGGAAAAGAATGGCTTGGATTAAAGTAATTGAGTCTTATATTGAGGTTATGAAGTCTCCTTTCTGAACTTCAGCAACCTGTCCAATTTCTCTGTGTGATATAGAGGAGATGTGTTACAAACATGTTGCAGAAAAGCATTTTTTCCTAATTTCCAGAGTTTCTTGCAGTTTCAGTGATGTTGATTCCCTTAGCTCTTTGCAGCAGGTGCTTTCCTGCAGTGGGTTCAAGCTAAGCAGTTGCAATTCAGGTTGAATGTCTCTCTTAACTCTAGAATACTCCAGACATACAGATTCTCGTGTGGGTTGGTGTATCAACCCTTGACAGATAAAAATCTCCTCCTCTCATGGAGTATGTGGTCTAAATGTTTCCTGTGGAGCATCCTAGTAAGTTTCACTCCCTCTTTCAGCCTCAATCAGCATACTGTAAGTAGTGCGGGAACTGCCAGATGAAGGGTCTATTTTTTTAGTGAGGGTTCATTTTGCTAATTAACAGGTCAATACCTTAATGCTTATTACTGCTCCTGGGGTTGACTAAGGATGGGCTGTGACAAGGACAATCATGAGGATTAAAATATCATGATATCAGTATAAAGAAATGAGGGAAGCTCTGGAGCAGCAGGTTTCCCACTCTATTGCCCTCCTCCTAGTTTACAGTGAAATCTGCTGGCCCAACAGGAAGGGTCTTACATTTCTTGGTCATGTTCCATCTGTTAAGCAGAACATGGAGTCGTGCTAAACAAAGCCACAGCTTTCCTGGATCCTTTTAATGATGTATTCAGAACTCCAGTGTCTCACGATTTAATGAGTACAGTGAATGTATTCATAGCTAACAAGAGTGTGCTCATTAAACAGCAGTAAGTTAACTGTTCCATTCTCTTCTAGCAATCCAGTTCATAATTAAATGATGCCATATCAGAATACGAGACCAGGCTGTGAAATGCAGGGGTTAGATGTTCTGTAGGGCTCTTGGAATATAAGTAATTTATCTCGGCTTGTCTCACTGATAGGGCCACTCTTCTTCGTGGGAGCTTAGAGTCCCAATCAACCCAGAAGTTTGAACTTCAGCAGTTGGCAAAAACATTTATTTATTTAAATTGTATTTTAGTTAGGTGATGTCAGCTGAGTTTTACTGTTGAGTAAACAGAGTGGTGCAGCTGCACTAACTGGTTACTGAATTGTAATCCAGTGCAGATATGGACCTGTGGTTGATATAGTTGCCACAAAAAACACACTGGTCTGAATTTTTCCTGTAATTATGGGTGAAAGCATAAATATTGAATGCTTTTAATCTCAAGTCCATTCTGAACTGGTTTGTGTTCAACAGTTACAGACAGTATTTAAGAACAGATTTAAAGGAGCAGAGGGAATTGGGACTTAAGGGAGAGACAGACGGCAGGGCGCTTGCGCAGCGGCTGGCTGCGTTTCTTCTGGCAACCTCCTGACAATGGTTTTACGGGCTTTTACATATTCAGGATGACACCAAGCCAATTCTTATTTAAAAGCAGATGACAACCTATTCAGTTTTGTGCCGTCTGCCTTTCTTTGAAGTGATTTCAGAGAGAAGCCATGCAGCCCTTGGTACCTGTTTGCCATCTGGAGGGGCCAGTCCCGTGTGGATCGAGGCAGCTGTACCCAAAGCAGCTGGTGCCTGGAACCAGCGCTGTCTGTACCTGATTCAAGCCTTTTCCCCTCAGCCAGTCCCTACAGGGGACTTGAAGGATTCTTTGGTTTAATCCTCAGTGAAATGTACCCTGCTGGTGCCTGGGACAGGTTAATTGAGCTGCATGAACTGTGGTTGTGGAGGTGTGATGAGTGCTGCGGTTTGGATATGGGATGAAACTGAGGCATGGAGTGAGATCTCTGATCTCTTGCTTTCAACTTATACCTCCAGGGTTTTTCTGCCAGTATTATGCAGATTGATGAAAGGCTTGGCTGTTTTTCTTCAGGGTAGTTATCTTTGAAGGAATGTGTGAATGGTGTTGGTTTTGTTTTCGTAGTATGGAATTGCCAGGACAGAACAAGACTATTTAGGGAACAAGCTGTGTTTGTTTTATTTCTGAGGTTGAGTAGCTTTAAACAGTTTTTAATACTACTCCACAAATGTGCATTAGACACACTGGAAGCAGTTCCTGTGTTATACTGCTAAGTCCTATTTTTGCAAGATCTGAAATAATCTTAAATTAATTTTGAGCTTTTTCTGTATTGTGGCTTATTGTTTTCTTACAGTAACCATAGAACTTTATACTTCTGATATCAAGGCAGTCTACTAGTCTGCCCATTTGCTCAGAGAATAGTCTGCTGTTTACTGACTCTGCCTGGGTATCTGAAAAGTTCAAACACATTCCCAGAGTTCTCATTCTGAATAATAATAATTTATCCTGCCTACATACAGTGTTTTCAGAGAAGCTGCAGGATAAGGATTTTGGATTGAACGCATACTTGCTTGTGTGGGTGTGAGAGGGCAATGTAAGGGATATTATTTATGGGAAAAATGATCCTCAGTTTTCTCTGTAAACTCTCCTGGCCTGTCAGTTTGGTTTGGACTTTTACACCCACTGTGTCTGGTAGCATTTACTACAGAGGACAAGCTTTTGTTTTCTTGCATCAGTAAAACATCACTAGGTATTAGCGCAGACGCTCTTTCTCCAACCTGCTTTTAAAGACTTTAGTGAAAGTTTATCATATAAACTTAGCAAATAAAAAAGTTGAGTTGAAAAATGTTGCAGGTAAAGGAAATAGAGAAGTGTTATACTTTGCATGTAGGTTTATTATTTGGCAGTTACATAGTATCAGCCAGGTGACTCAGCAATGTGTAAATACCACCAAATAATCATTATTTATTAAAATAATGTATGTATATTGTGCAAAATCTGGGATAATGCCCAGGTGTCCTAAATCTGTTATTTGCTGTTGTCCCTTCTCACCTTTCTGTCTTCCTATCCTTGAGGAGCAGAGCTGATGGGTCTTCTGGGAGAATTTGATTTCTGTAAGAATTTACTCTCTCTGCATGAACTGCAAGTATTTTGAGTAAAATGTAGCCTGGGGTTTTGAGTAAAATGTAGCCTGGGGTTTATAGCTGCCCTCAGTTTGTGTAAATGAAAATCCTTATTATCAAATTGTGACTTATCTCACTGCACAGTTAATAGTGACACAGTCTGGTAAAGGGGAAAGAATCATAGTGTCAGTTTATTCTTAATTATTTGTCAGCAGATCTTCCTGCTGCTGAAGATGTGTGGGCAGGGTTGATGGAAGATGGCAAGTACATGGACTCCTGGGGAAACCTATAAGAAAAACATTATTTGGAAAAATTCTTAGTTATAAAAAACCCAAATTTTGGAACTGAAAAATGAATGAAAACAAAAAATGGATTTTTACAAGATAATTTATTTGCAGTGATTTCAGGGAGACATCCATGGAAGTACCAGTTCTTACACAAAGGGTGTGTTTAAGAAATCTTAGTTCTGTGTGTTGGTGAAAACACTTTTCTCTTCATTTTCACCCTTTAAAAGAGAATTTTATTCCCTGAACCTGAAGTACTGTATTTGCATATAGCTTCAAGTATTAGTTCTGAATTGTCTGCCTTGACAGCTGAAGCCCTACTGCTGTATCTCCTTCTTGTTGTTGCAGGTGTTGGTGTCCAAGCATAAGATGAAGTACAGGAGTGCACAAGGGGATAGAATCACATTTGCAAATGTAAATCACTGAATCAAATCTTCTGTTTGCCATATGGCAGATTTCAGTTTTGGGTAATCACAGCCCCATTCTCATAACAGTCCTTGCACTTCAGTAAGTTAAAACTGCTGGGGTCAGAGCTCTTGAGAAACAGGCAAACAGTGGTGTGGAAAAGCACTGGAAATGTCTTTATCCGCTGATACATAAACCACCATTTATTTATCTCATAAGCTGGACGTTATACAGGCATACAGTTACGATGAAGAATAATGAGGTGATCGAGTGTGAATCAGTGAAAATACAAGTGTAAAGGATTCATGCAGTAGGAAGACAACCCGAGATGAAGGATCATTTTTTCATTGGAGTTGGGTTGCCAATATCCAAAAGCAGTAGGAAACCCTAATTTATCTGTTAATTTAGAGTTAGTTAATTATTCATTAATTTAGTTTAATTATTATTAAACTTTTTAAAAAAATCTAGATGGTTAAACATGAGTGGGAAGGTTACTTCTAATAAGCGATATCAGGTAAGAAATTGTTAGAGCTGCATTGTCCTTTATTGCATCTGAAGAAGCATCTGGTTTAGAAGAGTTTTTGCAGGGAGAGAGTTGTATTTAATATCCACAGATTCAGCAGTTTGTCATTCATGTGAACTTTGCCTTGGAAGACAATATTTACACATTCTTAATTTTGACTCTCGGAGTTGGAGCAGTCCTCAAAGGGAACCACTGCTGGGAGCAGAGGTGTCTGAAATGTCTTAGAGGAGAAATTTAAGAAAGAACATTGCCTTGCCATTTTCTTAAGGGATTATAAATTGTTTCCAAAATCTTAGAACTGAGAAATTTGAGGTGGCAGCTCATTTTTTGTATTAAAATACCATTTTGAGGGGAGCAAATGTTTGTTCCTGGTTGGCTGTGCTGCCCTTTGCTTAAACTAAATATTTTGGCTATGGGTAACAATATAGATATTGTAAAATGCACTTGAAAAACTCATTTTAACACAGCAGGCTGCAGAAGTGTTGTCTGAACCTTTCTGTGTGACTTGGTTTGGTAGTTGGTGGAAGTGCTCTGCTGAGAGAGTGTAAGGAAACTTGTGTAAGAGCCAAAGTTAACAACTGTGTTCAGATGACCTTACAGCATTGAGAGCTGCTCCTGTAGGGGAATCGCAAATAAAAGCAGCAAGCACTCCAAGTGAGCCAAATGGTGAAATTTTGGAGGGCAAAAGGCGGCTTCAGGAAGGAAGAATGTTGTGCAGGCGATGAGGAACAGAAAGAGTTTAAAACAAGGTAGATCAGTGGCTGCTATGGAGCTGTAAACCCCCAGCACTATTTGTCTTAGAGCATTGTATGTACATAGTGTGTGTGCAGAGGCACTGCCAAACATGCTTAAAATTCACTCAGACAATGAAAACGGAACCTGGCAAATGCTGCTTTAGGACTTTTGGGTTTCCCTTACACTGCAGTTCAGATGAATGCTGTTTTTCAGCTGCTGCCCTGCCTGACTGCTTTCTCAAATAATGCTGATCTGAGCCGCTCTTGTGTGCGCAGATGCTGGTTTTGTTCTGATGGGGCAGGGGGAAAGCCTTGCACTTTAACGGGGATAAAAGTAGGGCAGGGTGCTTGAATGGGTCAAGGATCACAGGGTGCTGCCGCCGCTTTGCCCCCTCCCTGCCTCAAGGTCTAAGTCCTATAAACCTGTCATGTTACGGAAAGTACTGTCATAGAAAGATTTTTGAGAGAAGAACCAGGTTTACAATTAATGCATGAATTTTGGGTCATATGAAGAGTTCTTCACTGAACTTTTTGCAAATAATTTTTTTTAATCTTCATGAAATTTACATTTTACTGTTGGATTTGTGTTTTGGTGGCTGGAAAATGGGAAAGCTGTTTAGATCCTTCCCCCATCATTGTGAATATCTTTGCTTGTCAATTAATTTTATTGTAATAATCTTGATTGTTACAATCAAATGAGGAACAATTCTTGGTAATTTACTAATTCTTTATGCTACTCTCCAACTTTGCTCTGTCCAAACTCTATTTGTACATCTAATAATTTGTAAAAAATTTGCAATTGCTTCAGATCAAGATGGAACAAGAAATTAAGTCTTTTATTTTTTTTATATGCTCTTTGTTACCGAACATGTTTTATCTATGAGCCAAAATAGTTTAAAAGGCTTTGGGAGCTTTCTACCCTCTTCTTACCTTCTTCCTCCAGTTCCATGTCAGTTCAGGTAGAATTATATTGCAACCACAGGGCTCTTAAAATTCTAGTAGGAGCCCTTGTCGATAGGGACATTTTAAGTGTTCTTGAGTAATTTACATCTAGATTTTTTTTTTCTTGCCTGTTTTTGCGTGTCTTGCTTTTTCCTCTTGTGCATTCCTGTTTCACCACCTGATAAAGAACATAAAGGTACGGAGAATACAAAGAGCTTCTGTCCTCTCTGTTCAGTTAACCCAGTTTCTTGGTTAAGTCTGCTGCCAGTGAGGAGCTCATACTCATCACAGAGTGATTCAGAATTTGTCCCTGTTTTTTCATTCATCTCTTAAATACAGATGAACACACCTGCCTTGCCAGGCATTGAGCAACTGGCAGTTCTTGTGGAGAAAGTCTCTTATTTGAAGGTCCATATTAAAAAGCCTATTGGATAAAGGAGTAGGTTTGGGCTAAAACGTTTATTGGTCTTTGCAAACTAACAAGGAAAAAGAATAACAAGTCTTTAAACAGAACTGGAAGTACTGGGACTAATTTATAGTACTTCTGCTTGCCTTTCTAATTAGGAATTTAGTTGGAATAATTCTGATTTCAAATCTGAAATGCAAGACTGAAGTGAGTATGTGGCCTTTTGGAGCAGTGCAGCTTGACATTAAATCATTGTGAAGCTGTACAGGAATTACTGGGAAAACCTGAGGACTGGAAGCAGTGGGAAAATACTTCACCTTGTGGTTTCTATGTTAGATTTTTAAATACTGAAAGTCTTTCTTCATCAGCTGCGACATTGTTTCCTTTGATCCCACCTCATTGTGGACACCTTTTTTCTCTGAATGTGCTTCCTGGTGCCATTTGACTTCACACACTTAGAAGTTTCTTCACAGAGCTGGAACTGGAATTGAAAAAAAAAGTAG
The DNA here is from genome assembly GCA_013397515.1 of Upupa epops. NCBI lineage: Eukaryota > Metazoa > Chordata > Aves > Bucerotiformes > Upupidae > Upupa > Upupa epops. Next base: position 26,821 of record VZRI01011912.1, read on the forward strand.
CTGACAAAGAAACTTTCAGTGCAGGAGATGTGGGAAGAAGAGCTGCCTAGTTAGGCTCTAAAAATCATTGTGAACTTTAAGCCACTTGAGAGCTTAATTTAGTTGAAGTCTGGCCTGAGAGGCTTAATATAGACAGCTTAGATATCATGTGGAAACTCTAATTTAGGTATGTATAGATATAAGAGACCTCAAGCTTATTTTGTATTTATTTCTGGCCAAACTGTTTGTTTCCCTCCCTTAACCCCACTCTTTATTCCTGGGAATGCAGTACTCTGGGCACAACTGCAAGTTGAGAGGAAAGCAGGTGGGTTAATTCAGATTTGTCACCTTCTCAGTGCCCTCCTTCAGGGCAGTGCAAAACAAACTTAGGTTTAAGTGTTTTTCATGATCCCTTCAGAGCAGGCAAATTCTTCACTCCTTTTAGACTGAATTGTTATCTCTAATATTTTTCCTTTTTCCTTTATTTTAAATGGCTAGTTTACTTTTGTGCCTCCAAACACTATAACTTCAGACTGTAACTCTTACATCAACAGCACAGGAATTTTTAACCTGTTTCAGAGAAGTTCTTGTTCCTGGTACGATCATTAACATAATATCAAATAGGAAGGTCATGGTGTGACTGATGGGACTTGCCCTCTGGTGACAGTGTCGTGAGAAAAACAAATGGACAAATGGATTGTCAGTGTGTTTGCAGTAACCATGGAAAGTTCTGCTTTGCTAGAATCCACATTAAGCTTCGGGGGGAAAAAAACTCCAACCCACTAACACTCTAAATCTTTACTTTTTTAAGAAAAAGATATGTTTTCAAGTATAATGTCAACTGCTTAGGAATTTATTTGGGTAAGATCATTCTGTTGGTTTGGGAGCAACTGGTGATTTAAACTGTGCAAGAAAAGATGATTCTTAAGCATGTGTTCACAGTGTGCAGTAGGTGTTGATATCAAACCCAGACTTCTTAAAATTACAGCCCTCAGCAGAATCACAGCTTGTGCTTATGGACCTATGCTTTCCTATCCAGACCTTCAGTTTGGGGTGGTGGGAGCTGCAGAAGGTCATGGCTCTCAGAGAGGATGCTTGTGTATGAAATTTCAAAGTCTTGCCAATTTATTGTGTTCTTCTGAGAGATGGCATGTTCCTTTTTGAGTTAAAATATTATGAGTGAAGATTATTAATTTATTTTTTAAGATTTTGGCTGGCGCTTTAACGCAGTGATTCAGTGCAGAAAGCCATTTTATGGAGTAGCTGAAGATGACCTGCTTCTTGTTGCCTCTGTTGCATTGCCCCCAATCTAAAAGTAATAAGAATCAATCAGCATAAAAGTAATGTTCTGAAGGGGGAAAGAGAAATACTGATATTTTTGTCTGTATTGACTGATACCACTTTGCTACCAACAAGAAATAACCATGTCAACTTGGAATGAACCTCTAAGTTTAAGGACAGCCTCAGTTGATGTGGTTAATTTGTGTTGCCTTTAAGGTATCTGTCCCCTGAATGGGGAAAAAAATCCCACATTCTGTGTGGGATGGCAGGCAGTCAAGGCTACCCTAATGTAATAAACTGTCCCTTAGCCTGTCTCTTCAGATTCCTGTGCCATCAAGCTGAGCTGTGGGGCTTTTACTAGGTCTACAGCAATATTTTCCCCCGATAATGTCTCTGTCTTGCAGTTGAGAAGCTATTTTTAGCAGCCTAGTTAGACACTTGAAGTCACCAAGGGACATCAGAGAGCTGTAAAAGGGAGCTGCTAGAATGGGAAGGGTGAGGGGAAAAAAGGTCCTTTCCATTCCCAACTGATAATTCCTGTGTTGGAATTGCATGGATGGAATCATAATTTTTCACTGTGATGAATCTCAAGAGTGTACCTGGATCCCAACATACTATGCCTTTCAAGTAAAAGGAATCTGGGAAGTGCTGCTCCTTATTGCTTGTTAGTGGAAAGGCTCTCACCTTAGACCATTTGGATGAAGTAGGAGTTATGTTAATTTGCATTTGCACATACTTTCCAGACTTTTCCCTGGTTGCATGGTAATGTGGGAAGGATGATGCAGACAGTAATGGCACTGGAAAAGAAAATTGTTATCAGTTAATGGGATTTTTAACTTGTACATGGTGTTCAGCTGCAGGCAGCATGTTTATATTTAGTATTTGGTATTTAACTAAACTGTTGTGAGCTTTTGTTTGATGTTTTTATTCACAGCTTTTATGTTTCAGTGCATTTTATACTTCGGACAGGAAAGCTGCTGGTTTTTCCTGGTTACAGGATAGAGATTCTTCAGTACATGACTGTGCTTTTCCTCTTCTTGCCTTCCAACTTTTTTTTTATTAGCACTGAAGTCAAAGATAATACCAAGTATTTTACTCTCCACTCACACGGCAGAGTGAACATGTTTTTCTTCAGATTCACGTTTATCTTTGCAAATAAAGGCTGCAGGTAGGGGATCTAGAATGGAATTCAAAGCTGGTGGAGACTTCTCTAAATGACATTCCTGGGAATGGTGCCACATAGCAGAAATGCTCCAGTGACTATTCAGTTGCTGTGGGGACACCAAAGACAAAGTAAGGTAGGCACTGCTTCATAAAGTAACATTCCTTGCAATCCCAGAATCTCTTTGATTGGAAGAAACCTTTTAAAATCACTAAGTTCAGCACTGTCAAGTTGCCAGTAAACCGGGTCTCTCAGCACCAGGTCAACACATTGTTTAAATCCGTTCAGGTTTGGGGACTTCAGAACTGACCTGGCAGTGCTGAATTGCAAGATCACTCCTTATTCTTACTACTATTTATTGTTAGATTTTATGTTCCACTTTACTACCTCTTCCTATTGGGTGTCACGTACTGTCTTCCTACTGGCCAGTCACAACAGGTTTGTGCTGAAAGGCAACTTTCTTATCTTTGACTGGAACAGATTGCCCAAAAAGTTGGTGGAATCTCCTGTTCTGGAGAGATTCCAGACCCACCTGGACATGATCTGTTAAACCTGTTTTGGGTGACCCTGCTGTGGCAGGGGGGTTGGACTGGATCATCCAACCTCACCAGTCTTTGATTCTGTGGTGGGCATTGATCCATCTGAGACCATTGTGTGATGGTTGAAATTTTGTGGTATTTGTGTGGTCTTGCTGATTTTTTTCTTTTTTTTCTTTTTTGAGGCTTGTGTAGCATGCATGTAGGAAAATTTCATGTGTGGCACCATATACGTGAACGTTTGAAGGAGAAAACTTGCAAGAATTCCCCCAAAATAAAATACCAGTTTTTAAGTGACCTGTTGTGTGCTGGACTTGTTTTATGTTGTGTTTTTCCCTTGATGTGGTCTGTGTGTGACCAATAGGAGCTGTAAAGCAGCCTTCTGTTTTGTATCAGTGGAGTGCTCATACGTGGTGGGACTCTGCAGAGTGTAGAGGTAGATGCTGTGTTGTTTCTGTGCAGTTTTGTGATATGTTCTGGAAAGACTGCTCTGTTACTTGATCCTTCTGGCATACTGTGTGACTTACCCTGCCCTAGAAAGTGGTGTAGCCAAGTCAAGTCACTGACCTTTTCTTCCTGCTTATTAATAAATCTTGGTGTTTTTCCTGCAGTCAGCGTAGGTAGAGTGAGTCTGAGGGGAGGGAGTTTTCCAGGGCCAGCTCATCCAGCTGAGAAAGCAGCCGTGTGCCTTAGATTGCACAGAGATCAGTTTTCGCCGTAGAGATTCCAGTGATGAATAACATTAGGGTGTTTCCATTGTGAATTTTTAGGTGATCATATAAATGAGGTTTGTTCACATGATAAGTATTTTTTCTTTCCTTTTCGTTTCCATGGTGAGGGACAGGTGTGTGGAAACAGAACTTTGTTGCTGTGGGACACAATGACCTTACAGAGCCAGAAATGCTCAGAGGAGGAGAGGAGTGGAATATTGTAAAGTAAGAATTTCTGAGTAACTGAGGAGAACAAAAAAGGGTTCTTAGTTGAATTTGGGGGTCTTGTCTTTACTGAACCCTGTGGTTGGATTCTGAAAACCCAAGCCTGGCCCTGTTCTTGAGGGGTGTAAGGGTGGACTAGTATACCCTCATCTCTACTCTGCAGTAGGAATGATGACAGTGTCTCATTCCCTGCATCCTGTTAGGGGAAATAGTGCCATCTTCTTGCTAGATGATTTTTACCAAAATGGTGACCAAGAATTCATTAAATAAATCCCAAACTGTTCCCTGTATGGGCCAACTCGAAGATCTGTGGTCAATAGCTCAAAGTCCAAATGGAGAGCAATGACAAATGGCATCCCTCAGGGAGTCAGTACTGGGACCAGTGTTGTTTAACATCTTTGTCAGTGATACAGGCATTGAAATTGAGTGCACCCTCAGCAAGTTTGCTGATGACACAAGATCTGTGGTGTGGTGGACACGCTGGAGGGAAGGGATGCTGTCCAGAGGGATCTGGACAGGCTTGAGAAGTTGGCCAGTGCCAACCTCATAAGATTCAACAGGGCTGCGTGCAAGGTCCTGCATCTGGGTCGAGGCAATCCCAGGCACAAACACAGGCTGGGTGGTGAACAGGTTGAAAGCAGCCTTGAGGAGAAGGACTTGGGGGTGTTGGTCAACAAAAACATGAGCTGGCAATGTTTGCCAGCAGCCCAGAAGGCCAGCTGCCTCAAGAGAAGTGTGACCTCTGTTCTACTCTCATGAGCCCCCATCTGGAGTACTGCACCCAGTTCTGGAAGGATATTGAGCTGTTGGAATGTGTCTAGAGGAGAGCCATGAGGATGACTGGAGGGTTAGAGCATGTTCCCAATGGGGACAGGCTGAGAGAGTTGGAGCTGTTCAGCCTGGAGGAGTCTCTGGGGAGATCTTACAGTGGCCTTCCAGTACCTGCAGGGGGCTACAGGAAAGCTGGGGGAGGGGCTGTTTCCAAGGGCTTGTAGTGGTAAGACCAGGGGTAATGGTTTCAAGCTGGAAGACGGCAGGTTTAGACTGGAAGTCAGAAGGAACCTCTTCGTGATGAGGGTGCTGAGACAATGGAACAGGTTGCCCAGGGAGCTTGTGGATGCTCCCTCCCTGGAAGTGTTCAGGGCCAGCTTGGATGGGGTCTTGAGGACTGTGGTCTAGTGGGGAGTTGTCCCTGCTCTTGGCAGGGAGGTCGAAACTAGATGATCTTGAAGGTCCCTTCCAACCTGAACCATTCTGTGAATCTGTGAATTTATGAAGTGGTGATCTGGAGATCTCTGTTAGAGATGCTTTTTCATGTTGTTTCAGCACGAAATGCTGAAAGTTCTTGTGGATCCCGAACCCTCAGTTGCATGCACTGTAACATGCTCCCTTGCTTGTGCTTAGTCAGCTTGTGCTGACTGAGTGTATAAACCGTAGAAGGACTTAAATAGGTGGATGTTTCCAGGAAGTTGGTGCCTTTATAGAATGCAGAAAGGTATTTCTAAAAATTATATCTTTTAATGATGTGATATGCAGGTCTTTCCTTTCTTTTGTTTGATAGCTGGGAAAGTTTCATATTGTCTCTTGACAGAGAAAGTGATGTGATAAAGCTTTGAGGTCTGATAGTAGAACATAGGCAGAAAACTTAATGTTAGTGAAGGCTAAATAATAAAACTGAGGATGTGCAGCCTTAAAATACTTTTTAATGCAGCTGGCTTTGGCTGTAAAATCTTGACATCATTTTACCTATTTTAGCTCAAGTAAGAGTTTGTGTCACATGAGCAATCTCCACAGGGATTGACTAGGTAGGTAAAGAGAGCTCTGTTCCTCTCAGGAAATCCTCTGTTTATATTCAGGATTGTAGATCTGCCTGTTGATCTAGAAATCTGAAGCTTACATTACTCCCTTGACAGAAACTTGCTGTTTCATGCGCAAGCAAAAAGCATCAAAGTCAGACCATTACTTTGGCTTTAGTGGTTATTTTCCTATGGTATTAAAATTATCATCATCATGAAGTGTAACTATGGGTACTGAATGTGCAGAAGATGTTCTAATGTTAAATGTGCTTAGATTTTGCTGCTATTTTGAGGAAACAGTATTTGGAACAGTAACGTTGCTGAAGTATGTGCATGAATCAAGGAAAACTAATCTTAGTTGTGGTTTTGAGGCCTACAGGACCTTTGTTCTCCCCTATTTAGATCACAGAAAGGCAGGTTGAAGGAAAAAACTTCTAATCATCATACTCAGAAAAGTTTTAAAATAGAGGTAGAGAACATTAATGATGATGTTCTGTTTTTTTTTCAGTTGAATAAAGAAGTGTTTTTTACCTTGTAAACCTACAGATAGGGATACTGTAGTGTAAATTTTCATGTTCAGAGAAATTTTGTTCTAGCAGTTAGCCATAAAAGACAAAACCCAGGACATGGAGGCCTCAGGCTTGTCAGAGAGCTGTTATTGCTTGCTGAAAGCTGGTGGTTGCTTGCTTGAGGCTCTTGGTATCCTCTGGGTGCTAAGTTATGAATAAATTATAAGATATGCTGGTAAGTGGGGAAACTAGACTGGTTGTTTAGTAAGCAGGTCACTTGCCTGGTCTATTTACGGGACTTCTAGGTCTCTATCAACAGAGATTTACAATAGAGCAGGAGCTGTTGTGCATTTTGGAGGTACTTATTTAGAACCATTTGATCAGCCTCAGATTTTCATGGCTGTTCAGGAGAAGCCCTAATTCTGGATGTCACCTTCACTGTTAACTGAGATAGTTTGGTCTGCAAATGGAGCAAAACCAGAGCATGTATTGCATCTAACAGGCATTTTTGCCCTGTAGCTTGTGCTCTTGTGTAGCCCTTCCTTGTAAGGAGACTTTGTTTTTTGCTATTAGCCTGGTTCTTGCTTTGCTCATGTCAACACCCCTGGAATTTTCTAAAATCTTCCAAACTCATTGCTAGTGTGACTTTGACTTTAATGGCACTAAGCCATGGATAATTGGCTCAGTTTCCCAAAATTCCGCAGCCTGTTGTTAAGATAAACATTTCTGGGTTCCCAAGAAAACAGACCCATGTGTATGGGAATATGTTGGCTATAAAGAGAAACCTTTAAGCAGCAAACATTTACTTTCTTGTTATATTCTTGATATTGCACATGGGCTTCATAAGCAGAAAAATGACAGAAAATTGTTCCAGTTCTTAAACTCTAGTGTAGCATTCTGAGAAGGGCTGTGGAATTAGGAACATTAGGGAAGCTGTCCTGCTTTGGAATGGTGTGTGGACATGCACCCTTGTGAGTCAGCATCTCATGGCTCAGCTGCTGGGAAGTCCATGTGACCAGGGCTTTGCTTCAGGAATTTGTGGTCTCATTACATCACTCCTCAACACTGACACCTAAAATTACTTGTAAAGCCCAAGTGTTGGAGGTCTGTCTTTCTTTGCTGAAAAGGGTTGTAACCCCCAACTACCCAAAGTTTTAGATGGGTGGGCTATAAGTACAGAGCTTGTGGCAGAGCTGGGTGCAGTTCACTCATGACCTATCATGATGAATAGGATATGGTTGAAAGTTCTGCTTCTACATTAATGACTTTAAAGGCAAACAAAAAAAATAGACATGGTGTCCAGGGATATTAACAGCCAGTCAAGGAATGATGGGATAGGTTCTGAGATGCTCTGCACATTTAGGGTTGCAAGACAACCTTGAAGAATGAGGGAGGTCCTTGCTGAGTGGTGTCAGTTGGTGGAGCATATGAGGCGGCTTGTTGGCAGGGAGTGAGAGCCAGGGATGCTGGTGAGCAAAAGCAGACCTTAGTATCTTACTCAGATCAGGAGCCGATGGTCTGTCTTTTCTTCCCAGTAGTCATCTGCAAAATTGCTTCTAGCAGCAACAACAAACATGAAGTTCTTAGTTTTGACAAGAAAACTCAATGTTCATACTGAACAGGTTGGGCTTTGATTTGTTTGGGGTATTTTGTTTAATAATATTTTTAGATGTTTATTCAGGTTAATACAACCAAAGGATATCAACTCAATCTGAAATTATGTGGATCAGGACAAAGCAGTTAATGGCGTGAGGGTTGTTTTGTTCTGGGGTTTTTTAGAGCAGTTACAGTTTGCAAGGAATTTTGGTTTGGTTTTTTTTTTAATAGCTGGTTCTTCTCACCCCTGCTCTCACTGTCTCTATGCAGTAAGAAAGTCAAAGCAAAGTAGCATTCTTAGTTCTACTCGATAATATTTTTAAAAAATTTATGTCAACTCTCTGAGACTCCAAAATCATTGTGGAGGGGGAGACATTAAAAAAGTCCTCTTGTAATAGGAGAAAATAGTGATGCAAACCAAGATTAAAATCCCTGTCTCGGTTTTAAATCATGATAAATATCTCATTTGAGTTGCTTGTTCTTTGTTCAGGGTTACTTGATTAAAACCCTTGGCCCTAATTTATTGGTAGTTGGCTTCATTGTCTCTTTAAGTGCCGGTGGGGAACCAGAAAGTTTTTGTGCTCTTTGTGGTGTAAAACAACCAATACTTTGCATATTTCTGCTTATTGCTGTTCCCATCCATACTATTTGACATCCTGAGTTGCTGCTGGTGTAGTAGTTTCTGCCATACCTGAACCACTTGACAAATCTTTGCCCTTATTTTATTCTTAGTGCTACAGGAAGAAGCACTGGAGTGTTTCACAACACTGTGCTTGTGCACTCAATGTCGCATATTGACTAGTAGCATACAAGGAAGGACTTCATGCACTAGGAGCCAAATACCGGATGGCGTGCTGGTTTTGTTTGGGTGTTTAATTTGTTTTTGTTTCTAAGTCACAGAATTATTTAGGTTAAAAAACCTGTTGTAGCTCATTGAGTCAAACTGTTTCCTCAGCGTTGCTAGTCTCCACTAACTCATGTCCCTCACGCTGCATCTCAATGGGTTTTCATACACTCCAGGGATAGGACATGGTATTATTTCCTTCTCTTAAGCAAGTATTGGACCCACGGATATTGATGTACTTCAGGGAGGACCTTGAATGTGCTAGGATGTAAACAGAAAGTCTGTATTTGAGGTGTTCTTTACGCTATGTCTGAGCTTTTGGTACCTGATGGGTTCCTCCTTCACACAGTCAGTTCTCATAACCCTCTGTACCACTGGTGGAACAGCTTCTCCTTTCCAGGATGGTCACACAGCATGTCTAGCAAAGATCTCCCAGCCAACAGTGTGATACATTGCAGGATGTGTTAATTTTTAGCTGTTTACAGTTTTATTTGTTCACAGAGGGTAGTGGATGGCAGGGAAGGCAGGTTTGGTGGCCCACATTAAATAAAAGGCGAGAAAGCTGTAATGGGAGAGGAGAAGGAGTGTAATGTGAACCTTACACAAGGAAGAACTATTTATAGACCCCTGCAGTATGTGCCTCCAGGAACTCCAGTGTTACATAAAGCTGGGTGAGAGCCCAGCTGTGCCCCTGCAGCGACGAAGGTCAAAGCCAGAGCTTGTCTTACATTAAGTGTTGTCTGCTCCCCCTTGGCTTGGAGGGGGAGAAGAGACTAGTGGGCTCCTTCTGAAAGCTTGATCCCAGTGGTGAGAAACTTCAGTTTGCGGAGAACAGTGGATGGTTTTTGTTTCCCCTGCCCGGCTGCCCCCCCTGGGATTTTAAATTGTGATGTTTTGACTTCCATTACTTCATAGGAAAGCATGACCATCTTGATTAATGACTTCGTGGTCAAACAAGGTCACAGCAGCAGATTGTAGACATAGAGCATAATTATGCTTTTCATGTTTATACTATCAGTTAAACATCTTTCTTATTATTGCTGTTGGTATGCTTTTGTTCTGTAGCAGTGACTTTTCTATTCCGAATAACGTTGCCATGCTGCTGGCAGTTGGCCAGGTATTGTTCTGGGTTCAGATACCTTCATCTGCTTCAATTCATGTTGGTTAAGACACTTCATAAAGTGATTTGAGAATTCTTTAGCTTCAAAACATTCTTTAATGGATTCCTAGGCATAAGGATCCTCTCTCTTTCAGGACAAGATCCTTCATAGTGGGTGGTATAAGACCCATAATAATAGGTGACACAACCTTTGGGTGTTGATACTTTTCTGCGAAGATTGTGTTTGGTTAGGCCAAAGCACTATGAAATCTACTAGGAAGTGTAAATCTACTAGGAAGCGTAGAAAATGGAATGGGAAATGGCATCAGAAGGGACCTTGAAAGACTGTTTAGTCCAATCCCCCTGCCACAGCAGGATCACCTACGTTAACTCTCACAGGAACACGTCCAGGCTGGTCTTGAATGTCTTCAGAGAATGAGACTCTACAACCCCCCTGAGCAGCCTGTTCCAATGCTCCATCACCCTCACTGGGAAGAAGTTCCTTCTGATATTTCTATGGAACCTCCTGTGTTGCAGCTTGCACCCGTTGCCCCTTGTCCTGCCGCTAGGTGACCTTGAGAAGAGCCTGGCTAAATCTTCCTGACACCCACTGCTCACATATTTCTAGACATTCATGAGGTGTCCCCTCAGCCTCCTCAAAGCTCAGGAGACCCAGCTCCCTCAGCCTTTCCTCATAAGGGAGGTGCTCTACTTCCTTCATCATCTTCATTGCTCTTTACGCTGGAAATTCTCCAGCAGCTCTGTGTCCTTCCTGAACTAGGGGCCCAAAACTGGACACAATACTCCAGATA
>VZRI01011913.1:0-57076 GCA_013397515.1 Upupa epops
TTAAAGAACCCAAAGCCCTGTCTTTAACACCAGACTCGCAGCCAGATATTAATGGACTGAGTCCTATTCCAGCCCATGTCCTCACCCCAAAGTGGAAGTAGTGAAGGAAACACTGTTTGTGTCCCAGACTATTTTACCAAACGTCACAAGACCCTGTAGTCCCTGTAATTTCCCTCAGGCCACAGAACAGAGCTTCCTCCCCACCCATCTGGAAGATCAGCAGTGGACAATAGTCATCTGATCTCACCAGGTTAGGGAGCATCCCTGGATCCCTGATCCAGGCTCCAGGTAGACTGCAGACTTCCCTGTGATGAGGGTCAGCCCTGCATATTGGGCCCTCAGTCCTTTTCAGGAGTGAGTCTTGAATAACTAGGGCCCTTTTCTTTGTGGAGGAGGTTGTCATATTACTGGAAGCTTTCCCAGATTTCTGCGACCTTGCTAGGGCCTCTGGTATGGGTTCTCACTCCTCTATACCCTTATTGGACTGGCTGTCTTCCAGTAGGGGCTTATGTCTGTTACTCAGTGGCAACTGAGAAGGTGAGGCATGCAGGAGTGGTGCTCACTTTCTGCCACGGCACTTCACTAGGCCCCACTGACCCCTTCTACTTGGGCTTCTGTCCTTCATTTGAGAGGATACTTGGCCATCAAATTGGTGAGGCATGATTTGCCTCTGATGAAGTCCTGTTGGTTACCAATCATCTCTTCATTTTCCAGAGGCCTCAGCAGGGCCTTTAGGAGGATCTGCTCCATGATCTTGCCAGGCGCAAAGGTGATGCCCTTAGATGCTTCAGTATAAGAGAAAGCAGGGACTGAAAAAGGATTAAAAGGTAGGTTTGAAGAAACACCTGTAAAACATTACAATATTGAAAGTGCTCTGGAAATTCAGAATATTGAAACATTCCTTCCTTAGGAAAAAAAGGAGAAAAAAATTGAGTTCTAATATTTATGCATATGGTTTTAAAAAGAAGTCTAATCTGCTATTATATACAGGTTGTTCAGAGACTTGTTAATCAGGAAAATTTAAATTTGAATGTGTATTTATAAATTTACCTTTTGGTGCATTGAGGTCCTGAGTGCACTGAATTTTGTGCAGACCTGTTCAGCCATGTGTCTATTTTTTAGATGTGGGTATCTTCTGGTTTCCCAGTGTCCAAGATCAGAAAATCAAATCTGATTTTAAGCAAATTTGAAAATCAAATTTGCTTAATCTTAAGCAAACACTTCTGTTTCTGGAATATCAAGGGCTGAGTTACTGATGGGATGCACCCACAAGTGCTAAGGGAGGTGGCAGAAGTCATTGCTAACCCAGTCTCCATCAGCTTTTCTAAGTCACAGGAATCAGGAGAGGTGCCTAGAGAAAAGAGGTTAGCAAATGTCACTCCGGTCTTCAAGAAGGGTAAGAAGGAGGACCCAGGCTGACCAGTCAGCCTCACCTCCATCCCAGGAAAGGTGATGGAACAATTTGTCCTGGACATGGTCTGTAGGCACATCAGGGACAAGAGGGTCATTAGGGACACTCGGTATGGCTTCACCAAGGGGAAGTCATGCTTGACCAACCTGATAGCCTTTCATGGGGGCATAACTGGGTGGATAGATGATGGCAGAGCAATGGGTGTGGTCTGTCTTGACTTCAGTAAGGCATTTGACACAGTCTCACACAGCATCCTCATTGCCAAACTGAGGCAGTGTGGGCTGGATGGTTGGGTAGTGAGGTGGATTGTGAACTGGCTGCAAGACAGAAGCCAGATAGTAGTGGTTAATGGGACAGAGCTTGTACCTAGTGGGGCCTCCCAAGGATCAGGGAGCTGGGTCTCTTTAAGTTGGAGAAGAGGAGGCTGAGGGATAACCTCATTAATGTCTATGTGAGGGATGGGTGTCAGGAGGATGGAACCAGGCTCTTCTCAAGGTCATCTGGTGATAGGATAAGGAGCAATGGTTGCAAGCTGGAACACAGGAGGTTGTATATATATATGCAGAAGAAACTTCTTCCCAGTGATGGTTAACAGAGCATTGGAACAGGCTGCCCAGGGGGTTTGTGGAGTCTCCTTCCCTAGAGACATTCAAGACCTGCCTGGATGTGTTCCTGTGCAATTTGGTCTAGGTGGTCCTGCTGTGGTGGGGGGTTTGGACTAGATGATCTTTCGAGGTCCCTTCTGATCCCTAATGATTCTGTAATTCTATGATACTACTTTGGAGACAGCCTCAGAGAATAGGATGTGCACTATATTCTTGCAACCAGTGAAAAAATATTTTGCTTATGTGGAGCTTAAATCAAGGATGATTCTTGAAATCAAAAAAGAAGCTAACACTGTGATAATCACAAATTAATGGAAAACCTTGAGAAAACCAAGGTATTTGCATTTCAAAGTGAGTAACTGCATAGGAATTGCTGCTTACTTTATGTGCTAAGTAGCTAAGATGAATATCTGAGAGTTCTTCTGAGTACTGTTACATGGGATAGGATTGCTGTTTGCAACATTCAAATATTTTTTCTTCAATAAAATGAAACCGAAGGTCACTTTGTACATGTTCTTACCCTCTAGCAGCTTTTTGGGACGGTGATCCACGAGACAGCAGGTGGCGTTTCTTGATCATACTTTCCTGATGCAATTTCCGACTCAGCTTTGAGGGATAACCTTTACCTGCAGTGTCAGTTATGTAAAGGCAGAGCACAGTAAACGTTTTTTCCTTATGTCTAATGAATGCAGTCTCGAAATCCAGGCATTAGGCAGCAACCTCGAGTGGTTGATGATGGACTAAGGCCACAAAACCACAGATTACAGCATTTTATTAAACTTACTGCATTTATTGAAACAACTAGTATTTGCCAATGATCACAATGCAGTTTTAACAGTATTTTGTGGAAATGCTAATCAATGTCCTAGGAGGTGGGGTGCTGATATTACTTGTAGCATACCAATTAAAATTATAAAGGCTCCTTTTGCTATACTAGTGGCAGAAATTTGGGGACATTTTCCAACTTGATTTGCAAAAGCATTCACTTTCATAATCACACGTGACCAGGATTGTTTGCAGACTTCAAAGGATGAATATTCTTCTGCAATAGAAGCTTCTGTTTTTCTCCATGGGTTAATACCTCTTTCATATTCCTTTCCACATGCAACTTGAGTTCTAGTAAGGAAGAATCACATCCTCTCTGTTTCTCCTAAATTAATTTTCTGCTTCAGAGCAGAAATGAGGGTGAAGGGCTTAGTCATTGCAGGGGGCCTCAGTAATGCTTTCAGGACATAATAACAGGTTTTTTTCTATATTTTGTGAGTGTTCTAAACAAGTTTAGATATCTTTTGAAACAAAGACTTGTTTTAGCTTTGCAGCAGTATTAAGAATTTGGAAGAGTGGTAATGTATAGGTCTATGGCTATTCAACATTGGGTTGCTTTTTTTCTTCTGTACAATTGTTTTGGATTGCATCCTTTTTAAAATTTTTATTGTAACATAACAGATACTTATTTGTTTATTTGTTTGTTTTAGAGCTATTTCTACTGGGGTTGATTACACACACTTGTGCTCCGCATAATCCATAGCAAATTTATACAAAATAGGTACTGTTCATACACACCTTTTCCTCCATTGTTTCTTGCTGCTTGTTCACTCCCCTTACAGGACACATTTTAGTTCACCTTGTTTACATCTGATTGACAAATTTAAGAAGTGAGAGAGACAAGAAGATCTTGAAACTGCTATTGGTACAGACCTCGTGTTTCACACTGTCAAATAGAGGGCTATTTCCATATCTATCCTTCTTATGCAATTGAAGACAGCTGGCTGAAGAGCTTGAGGAGCTCTTCATGTGTCTTTTTGCTATGCAGTTCTCTGAACCTACTGAAAAATTCATCATTGTGTTGGGTAAAAAGAGATAGTCTGACTTCATCTCCCTAAGTATAGATTTTGGGGTTTGCAAGTACTGATGCTGTATTTAATTAATTATTTTTTTATACTGTCATGAAAAGCCATATTCCAAGTCCCTAAGCCAAGCAGTGACTCAAATGTGAGAGCACTGATGTTGGAGGCAAGTGTAATTAGGAGCTATCTGTACAAATCAGACGTTTGAGATCTGAGCCTAAATGTAGTGTTTGCATAATGATAATATCTGTATCAGAGGAAACTGCCTCCTATTCACATGAAGGCTTCCATCCGACAACCAGGCTAGATGTTGTGGAGTTGTCAGCTAGATGTTGTGGAGGCTTATTCCTCCTTTGTAGTATTAACTCTTTGTGATATTCCATGTGGGCCTCAGTGATCCTGTTGGAAGTAATCCGGAGCGTGTTAATCATAGAATCATTCAGGTTGGAAAAGACCCTTCAGATCATCAGGTCCAACTAATAACCCTTCTCTACCAAGTTCACCACTAGACAACATCTCTAAGCACCACAACTAAACAATCTTTAAATTCATCCAGGGATGGTGACTCAGCCACTTCCCTGGACAGCCTGTTCCAAAGCCTGGCTACTCTTCCAATAAATTTTTTTTTTACTAATGTCCTCTCTAAACCTCCCTTGGTGAAGCTTGAGGCTGTTTCCTCTTGCTCTGTCACTAATGACACGTGTTCTCACTAATGTGAGAAGAGACCATAACCTACCTATATTAAAGGTAGCTACACAATGCCCAGTTATGTAAGAACATGTCGGTGATCTGTATGTCCTTGTGTTGGGATTTTAATGTAGGGTGAGTGATATGTGTCTTTTTTTTTATCCTAATTGACTTAGTTTTTTATTTTTGCTTGCAATCTGTAAGTGGTTTTATAACTCTCTCTTTGTTTCATAGGGGTTTTTCAGCCCATTATCACATAAACTAATTCATTAGTTCATTGTATCTTGGGATAAAACCTTGACAATAAGCTACTGACTATCCTGTCTTGCATTCTATCACTGTCCTGTGAAAAAAAAATACATGTGAAGATTTCAAACTCTTAGCATGACATCATATAGTTCATTTAGTAGTTGGGTTCTACAAATTTTTATAGACAAGGCTCTCTTTTTAGTCTCTTCCATACTGATAGTGGTGATCACCTAGTTTGAGGGGTTACCTGGTCCCCATGCTCACTTGGGATGCCAAGATTTTGAGTTACAAGGAAAGTTCTGGACTCAAACTTGGTCTGTCTGATGCATCTTCACTGTCCAATGCAAATGTCCAAGAAATTGCAATTATGTGCTGTACAGATGTGCAAGATGATAGCTAGTCTGGATAATTCCATATTTTGGACTAGGAATCTCCAAACCAAGCTATTATACCATAATTATATCAAATTACAATATAATAAGGGCAAGGTGGCCTTGGGAACCCAATAATCAGCAATGATCTGCTAGTTATACTGAATAGGTATGCATAGTTTTTTACAAGTCTTTACAGGACCTGTGTTATGTGGTCAAACACTTGTTTGAAGGAGACTCAAGACTCTAAACCTTGCTTGTGCATCCACTGTGTCATCTACTCTATAAAAAGCAGTTATCCTCTTAGCTTACATTAAAGGGGGGGGTGGGGGGATGGGTGTATGTTAAGGCTTTGTACTCAAGGTACATTTGTAAGATGTGCTTTTGATGTCAAATTTCCTAAGTCTGAAGCTAGTCCTTGCTTTTGGTTTCTATTCAGTTAAGGAGTCGCCTTCTCTGGAGATGTTCAAGACCCGCCTGGACATATTTCAGTGTGACTTGGTCTAGGTGATCCTGCTGTGGCAAAGGAATTGGACTAGATGATCTTCCAAAGTCTTTTCCTATCCCTAATGATTGTATGATTCTAAGGGAAGTTTGTGGGTTCTCAGTCTCATTGACCTTTGTGCGATGCCAGAAGAGAAATGAGAACCTTAGCCATATCCATATTCCAGTGAAATCAGAAAATTACTCACCTCCCATCCTGCTTGTTCTGGTAATTCAAACTAACTACCATGCAGGAAACTACGACATTTAATTTAGGTATTTGTAGCAGCAGACAAGTCTCAATAGAATTTTTATTTTTTTTTTTTAATAATGGAACAGGTAACTTAATACCTACATTTGAAACAGCTGACAGTGCAGTATGAATTCACAGATAACAACTCCCCCATCTATAATTGTTTACAAGTGCTGTAGTACCTTTTCCAGCTTCATGGCAGTAAATGGTCCTCACTCTGGACAGTACGGTTTTAATGATTATGCTTCTTGCTGGATTAACCATTGGAAGGAATGATCCTGCACTACTTTCAGGCTGTGCTGCAGAACTGGAGCTAGAAAGTCCAACATAACTTGTAAGAACAGAAAAGGGAATCAGTTCACAAATTAATTAAAGAAGTCCTTAGTGTATGATTAAGTATTAGCAAAATAGATTGAGAAGCTTTTAATTCTCCTTCTTTAAAATACCATCACTTGGGACGGGTAAAGGGAAGGGAGGAAAAAAAAGGAGAAGTTAAGTACAGAGATATTATTGAGAACTTCTTCTTTGTGTTTAACACATTATCAGTTCTCACACCAGAAAGATAGAAAAAGAGAACTGTGATGGAGAAAGGATGATGCATCTACAAAATTGCTCTAGTGGTTAAGGACTTTCAGGGGAAATTCAGACCACAGAATCTGCTTTGCTACAGTTTTACTACCCTTTGGAAGGGTTTAAGATTTGTAAGTATTAGCAAATGTAATTAATTTAATAATGCCTTACAAAATGCTAAAGAAAGTGCATACACTCTAGCCATCTGTAGTGACTGATGATTGCACTAATGTAGCTTTCTATGGCCAGTCACATGGATGAAAACATCAGCATGCACCTTTGCATGGGCAGAACCCATCAGGTTGCAAGATATTTCTCCCCCAAGCTGCTATGTATATTTATTTGCTCAGTATATCCAGACCAAGTAGCTTCCAAACTTGAAGAATGTAATGGAGGAAGTTCGGTGCCTTGATATTTGCATTAGCAAAGCCAGGATTTTTCAACATACATTTGCAACCATGCTAGCAACACTTATGCTTGGATTTGGATTTTGATTTTGTTATGGTATTTTTTTCTTGCAAACTAATCACAGTACTATAGAGTAATTTGGATTAAAAAGGATCTCTGGAGGACATCTTGTTCCACCCCCCCATTACCTATCAGCAGAAAATAATACAGAAAAACTGTCAGAGAAACAATATTCAAATCCATGCCTGTGCAATTGTAGCCATATGGGTATAGCTCTCTTGTCTACCACACTTGTTCTTTCACTTTTTACTCATTTTAAGACCCATATGTTTTCAGTTAATTGTCTTGGTTCATAGCTTTTTATATTTAGCTTTTTTCCTGCCCACTCCTAAAGTGATTGTACCCCAGACTCAGAAGAATTATTTAAGTATGGGCTAAGAAACTTTCTGATTTCGGACCTGTACCAGTAACTAGCTTTCACTGTTTTTTTCAAAAGCTGGACCAACTAAAAATATCCTCTGAGTTGATGAGAGGAGCAAAGAAGTGCTCTTCCACTGACATATGACAGACATTTTCTGTGGTCCAAGATGACATGTCAGTATATATTTCTTTTCCCTTGTGCCCACATACTAAACCAGGTGTGATTTTTTTTGTTCTTATTGTGTTCAGTTTGATCCTGTTCCTTCCTTATTACTTAGAGGTTTAACTGTGCTCAATTTGCCAATGAGACTCTCAGGCATGTTATTACAACATTTTGCTTGCATAACTGCTTAATCTTCCTATTAGCAGCGAATGATTTGCAAGTGTGTGTTTTGTTTTATATATATTCAAGGTCAGTCTTATAAACAGTGAGTCAGTCCATTAGTGTGTGTTTTGGGCAAGATTGCTCATTTAATTAGTCTGGACATGTATTCAGAGAGCCTGAAAGATGCAAATTAGAGTTGTACCGTACTGGTCTTCTAGCTGGTTTCTTAATATTTATTTCTTTAAACTAACATGCTCAGGAGGGTGACTGATGAAAACAGAGTGATGGGGGAAGAGGAAGTGAAAATCACTTCTTCTGTTAGAAGAAAACTACACCAGTGTATGTTTACTTCACCAAAGCTGTTTTCCTATCCTGGATGTGGTCACAATCCCTCATGTGAATTTCAGTAAATCAGAGAAATGACAAAGAATAGGTAAGCTAATAATGTTTCCTGACTGTTCCAATATCCAGAATATACTAGTGATATCCTAGTGACTGGCATAATGGGTTGGCATTTCTCTCTGGTTCCGAGCACAAGTAGAGGTACCTCCTCTGCACGCTGCAGTGACTGTAATAAGTAACTTATGTGAGAATGAAATTCTTCCATAGGACCACCTGAGGTAGTATAACCAACTTGATTCCTGAGTTGCTAACAGGAAAGTCAGAGGACATAAGAACATTTATGTGAAAACACAGAAGCTGCACCTTCAGTAGTGTAAATCTTGGTGTGTCACTCTTCTTTAGCTCAACTCTGATTACTTCTGTTGTTAGTGGGTTTGCCACAGGGTTCCAACACCAAGTATGCTGTCAGTGTGTTTTGAACACATGGTTAAAAGGGCAGTTCAAAGAATGCTGTTGTTCAAACAATAAGCTGAAACATAGTGAGTGAAAATACTTCCTGTTTCCCTAAATGACCTTAAAGGAACAAATGAATGTACAAAACTGAGACTATCAGATACTTTTTAAAAATGTCTTTTTGAATAGAAAAAAATGCATCCAGAAGTATACAAAAGCCAATCATAAATTTTCAATGTATTGGACAAAGCTGATTTTTGCCATGTTTAATTTAACAAATTATCTTCTTTGTGTCAGTGATCTATGCAAGTAGTTTTCTCTGTCACTGGTGTGGCAGGAGGAAAGAACTTTTATCTTTGTAATAGGTGGATCTTTGTGCATTTCATGTCTGCTGCTGCCTGTAGCTGCCATAATTCTTTGTTGTTTCATGTTCGTTTGTATTCATAGAGTAAACTGAGACTCCAAATTCATCGTTTCTAAAGTAAAACATTGTCAAAGATGTCTTGCTAAATCTGGATACACCTATGTAATTTTTGTAAAGCTAGGATGAGTCTGAAATTATTTTTATTGATTTATTCCAATGTTTGAAAACTAGTAAAGCCAAAGGGCTGCGAAAAAAAAATGCTCTGTTTGCGTACTCTAGTGAAAGCCAGATGGTGCTTTGTGCACTTCCTCTCATGTATGATAAATGAAATACTGCTCCTCTGACATAAGACAACTTTTTGTGTGCATAGAATATATATTGTAATTGTGGGCTATAAATTATACCAACATGGACAGAAACTAGGCAAACACACAGAACAGTATTTTGCTTTTTCATGGGACCTAATAGTTTGATGTGCACCTTGAAGCACAGTAGAAGAAATAATGTGAGATCAGCTCACTGTATTTCAGAGCAGTTACAACTGGAATCATACCTGTTACAACTGATAAAACCAGCAACAGCAGAAGGAAAATGAAGGCAAGATAAAGCAAGAACTGTTCCAAGCCCTGCAAAAAGACCTAGATCTCAAAATCCTATATGTCGAACACAGGGCAACAGGTTCCAGCTATCTACTATGAGCATAGTAGAAAATTTCTGCAGCAGAAGATCACGGAATCATAGAATGCTGGGATTGGATGGGACATCATTTAGCCCAACACCCCTGCTAGAGAAGGTACTACTACAGTAGATCACACAGAAACACTTTCAGGTGGATTTTGACTGTCTTCACAGAAAGAGACTTCTCAACTCTGTGGGCAGCCTACTATGGTGCTCTGCCACCCTCACCAGGAAGGACTATTTTCATTATGTTTAAACTGAAGCTCCTATTTTCCAGCTTATGCCTTTCACCTCTTGGCCTACCACTGGATGCCACTGAGAAGGGCCTAGTCCTATCATCCTGGCAATCACCTCTTAGATTCTTACAAGTGCTTATGAGATCTCCCCTCAGTCCCCACCCATGTAGGCTAAACAGGTCTAGCTCTCTCAGCCTCTTCTCTTAAGGAAGATGTTCTAGCCCCTTGGTAGTGGCTCTGTGATGGCTCTGCATTAGCAACCTGCCCTTCTTGAGCTGGGGAGCCCAAAACTGGATACAGTATACCTATGTGGCCTAACCAGGGCAGAGTGCAGGGGGAGGAGAACCTCTCTTGACCTATTGGTAACACTCTTCATAGTGTAGCCCAATAGACCATTGGCCTTCTTGGCCACAAGGATACATTTACTGGATCACAGTCAGCCTGTGGCCCACCAGTAGCCCAAGGTACTTCTCCCCAGAGCTGCTCTCGAGAGGGTCAGTCCCCAGCCTATAAAGCATGGGGCTATTCTTATCCAGATGCTGCACTCTATGCTTTCACTTGTTGAACTTCATAAAATTCCTCCTTGCCCAACTCTCCAGTCTCTCCATGTCAGGTTGGATGGCAGATGACATATCAGCCATTCCTCCCAGCTTTGTGTCATCAGCAAACTTGCTGAGGGTACACTCTCTTCCCTCACCAGGTCATTGAAAAATGCATTGTACAGGACAGGATCTATGTAGTAAGTGCTAGTTATGCTGGCTGTTCTACAGAAACAATCTATTAATGTAATGCAAAAAAGAAATTGTTTACTACTAGGAGAAAATGTTCCACCTAGGCAAGAGTTACATAAAATTTACTGAGTCCATTGTGTGTGATACATAAACTAACTCCTTAAATACTGTATATATAAGGGAGCATATGTTAATGTTTCTGAGGTATTAGAACATCAACTTCAGGCTTAGCATTGACTCCAAGAGCACAGTTTACCTAAGTCCAACTACTTACTGTATTTTAGGTATTTTCAACTTAGTACTCTTCTGGTTTTCATCTGTAAGACCAAATTTATAGTATGGATTCTTTGCAAGTAAATATGGCTTTTGATTCATATTTCATGGCTGCTGAATCCTGTACTGCATTTGCTGGTATTCTTGGATAGAGCAGGCATCTACTGACTACACCGGATTTGCATACTCTTAAAAAAGGCTTTGCTTCAACTCCACTACTCTTTTTGGAACTTCATTTATATATGACCTTAGATTCAGTTAGCATTGAGAAAACACTGTTATGTAAAAGGTTTTGTTCACTGAATTAAAATTTTATTTACTGTGACACTGATAACATAAAAATATGCGTTCTATCATTTTCAGAATGAGATGTTAACTCTCAAGAACTTTACAAAATATAATTATATCAAAGTGATTGCATCTTTGGGATGGGACGGTTTCAAGGAGAAATGGAAACTCAGAATAATGCTAAAGTTTCTATGTATGGTTTTAAAAAAGCCTCGGAGGTCATAGTAACCTTCCTTCATCCATCTCTACATATTAAAGAACAGTGTAAAGAATGTGGTTAATTTTTACTCTCATTACCAAACTGCTTAATAAAAACTAAATGTTTCACCATGCTTACTAAATATGATGGACTTTTCTATTTGCAATATACATTACACTCTTTTGCATTGGTAGCCCGAGTATGGTACTAATGACTCCCAGCAACCAAAAGTGTAGTATTGACTGAAGAAGACTGTATTTAGAAAACCTCCTGAAATGCCTGAAAAGTGCCCACATACTGCACCAACACATTACAGTAAGCACAAATAAAAAGTCTCTAAAGGCAAAATCAGAGAGAGTTCTTTGTTCTTGACCTTGCAGCAAGACTTAGAATAGACCTTCATATATTACTGTAGTTACGAAAGTTTCGTCACTGAAGGAATGAGGCTCTCTCTAAGATCTTACATAATGGATGTAAACATCATTTTTCCACTAGATTTAAGATATTTAACCATGAAGAGTGATATTCTGTGGAAACAGATCCTTTCTGTGGAGGTTCTTTAGATTCCATATCATAAAGATTAACCATTCAAACACCTTCTACCAGTAATTTGAAAATAAACTTTTTGAAACTCTTCTTAAAATAATTCATTTGAAGTACATTATTGAAGAGAAGGTGGCTTCCCCAAAACCAAGCAGATATGCCTAACTAATTGTCACCCTTTTTCATTCAGGAGGCAAATAGACTCTAAGACATGTTGACTTTATGTTTCCACAACAGCAAAATACTATATAGTTAAAAAACTTTTGAGTATTACTTAGGCACCCAAATGTTCTTTGTCTCATTTTGTCCATCTTCATGGCATGCTGTTAGCTGTTTATCTATTACAATATTTACTAAAGATCATTATGAAAAAAAATCCTGGACCTACTCAGTACATCAGCCAGGTTTTCCTGATGTACAACAGTAATGCTTTTTGGCACTTCATTCCCAGTCATAATAGAGCATGAGCTTCTTCCACTTCAGATAGACTTATGAGTTATCAATTAATCAGGACTTCTACGTCCTGAGACTGACCTGTGGAGAGCAGTGTAGGAGAAAGGGACCTGGAGGTCCTAGTGGACAGCAGGATGAGCCAGAAATGTGCTCTTGTGGCCAAGAGGGCCAACAGCATCCTGGGAGTGGGTTCAGAAGTGGGATGGTTAGAAGATAAGTTCTTCTCCCCCTCTGCTCTGCACTGGTGAGACCACATCTGGAGTATTGTGTCCAGTTCTGAGTCCCTCAGTTCAAGAAGGACACAGAGCTGCTGTAGGATGTCCACCTAAGAGCAACTAAGATGATGAAGGAAGTAGAACACCTCCTTTATGAGGAAAGGCTGAGGGAGCTGGGTCTCTTGAGCTTGGAGAACAGGAGGCTGAGGGGTAACCTCATTAATGTCTACAAATATGTGAGGGGTGGGTGTCAGGAGGATGGAGCCAGGCTCTTCTCAAGGTCATCTTGAGAAGATGTGTGAGAGGACAAGGGGCAATGGTTACAAGCTGAAACATAGGAGGTTCCATATAAATATCAGAAGGAAATTCTTCCCAGCAAGGGTAACGGAGCACTGGAACAGGTTGCCCAGGGGGGTTGTGGAGTCTCCTTCTCTGGAGACATCGAAGATCTGTCTGGATGTGTTCCTGTGCAACTTGGTCTAGGTGATCCTGCTGTGGCAGGGAGATTAGACTAGATGATCTTTCAAGGTCCCTTCTCATCCCTAATGATTCTATGATTTTATGATTCTATGAATTCATTTTGTCAGCCACTTAACCTTGATCAATGTCACATTTTGTTGCTTGAAATGTTTCTCTGCATCTAGGGATCCTCCTCTTTAAAGCCCCCACAGCTCCACCACTATAAACTTAAACCTCTTGTAATCCATGTAATTCCTTATGGGTAATGACACATGGGAACTTTGACTAGACAGAATGGATAAAACATTTCTCCTCTTGCTCTTCACAGATTTTGTGCCTGCTAAAGAAAGAAAACAAACCCATTCACCTTGGGTAAAATAGAAACTGGATGTAGATTGCCCACAAAGAAGAATAGATACCTATAATTTAGAGAAAAATGCCTTTGACAATGAGGTTTGGATTTTCCCTATACTGAACTTGGACACTTGCTAATTAACTACTAAAGCGCTTTTCCAATACACATTAATGTAATATCCTTTTTAAGTTACACACTCTGGATGTTCTTTTCCTATATGGGAGGACAACAGCAGGAAAGAGAAATATGTGTGTATAATTTAAACTGAAGAAGGGACACGTGCAAAATTAAGTAACTTCTAGTTTATTACACAAAATGTTTACACAAGTTGAAATAGGAACCATTTAAGTATGTGCTAAGAAGATATTCATAAAAACTGATGTCATGCAAGGATAATTATACATGACTTACTATTCTAACAGTTTTGCTGCAGTGTACAGTATCTTGAGAAAGAATGCCACTGAGATTTGTTAGAGTGTCTGAGGCAATTATGAGGTCACATGGATGTTGTAGGCAGGACAAACAGCTCTGAGAGCTGCAGGAGCTTTTGGGCAATTGTTTTATGTATTCACCCTTACAACACATAACTGTGATTGACATTTGTAAGTCTCTGTGGTTCTTCTTCACTAGAAGAATGTTGTAAGGAAAAAAATGGACTATGACATAGCTCTATGACTTTTGTAGTAATAATGACTTAAGTTTTGAAAGGTCCATTTAAAGAATTTTAGCAAAGATTTAACACCATCTTGCAAGTATTTTATTATTAGTGTGATATGACAAGCGTACATGCGGGTAATTAGTTCTATTTTTACTTTTAAACCACAGAATCACACAGACAGACAGTTAGAGGTTGGAAGGGACCGACAGGACTTAATTTTTAGTTATGATGTAGTAACTCATCACACCTAGCCTTAGCTGACAGATTTTCTAGAAAAAACACTCTTTGCCAGAAAAGAATACTTTTGATGAAATTTACCCTGAAATTTTCTATCCTCCATGAAAAATAATATTTTGGGGGTTTATTAATGTTGTTTTCCGAATAATAAAATTCTTTAAATCAATATATGTTTTTCATTGATGGAGTTTTTTGTGAAGTGTTGTTTAACAGCAATGAATAAATGACATCTTCTATCATCTGTCTTGGATCTGTAAGCACAATAGATACTTGTATTTCTTTTTTTAAGGAAGGAGAGAATACCATGCTTTCCCCTGCCATACCAGGTAGGGATCCTGGCCAGTATAGGAAAATATCTTTCTATTTGAAAAACCTGTTTCAAATATGTTGTATTACCTGTCATAAGACAGTGCAGATTTCCTTTCATGGCCTCCTGTTCCCCCATTTACTAATTTGACATATCTTTGAGTTTTCAAACAGTGTCAGGTCAGCTGTACAACAGAATCCATAAGTTTTAACAGAGTAGAAGTAGCAGGGTCAAAGCTACAAACTTAAAAAAGAATCAGACAAATAGTAATATATCAATATGAATTAGCATTTCAAAGGTCACTGCTGCTTAACTGACTCCTATGCAGACTGTACCCAAATACCCACATTTGTGGACTAGGGATTTGGTTCGCAGAGGTATAAATTTGTCAAGACTGCTGGACATATTTTGTTGTTCATCTGTAAGTGCAAAGTTCAGCTATTGGCTAGTTATTGTGGTTAAATAGGGAGCTACTGCACAAACTGAAGAGGAAGAAGAAAATCTATAGGTCATGGAAGGAGGGGGGGCCACTTGGGTAGTGAGAGAACGTAGGGATGCAACTAGGAAAGCCAAGGCCTACTTGGAATTCAACCTTGCAAGAGAGGTCAAGGGTAACAGAAAGGGCTTCAAATACATTGCAAGTAAAACTAAATCTAGAGGCAATGTGGGACCCCTGATAAATGAGCTGGGTGCCCTGAAGACAGAGGATACGGAGAAAGCAAACATACTGAACACCTTCTTTGCCTCCTTCTATACTTCTTGGAGCTGTCCTGATATCAAAGCCCACACTGCTGAGGCTCCAGAGGAAGTTGAAGCAAGAGAGGAGCCTGCCTTGGTTGATGAGGACTGGGTTAGGAATGTGCTGAGCCAACTGGATGTACATAAATCCATGGGGCCTGATGGGATGCACCCATGTGAGCTAAGGGAGACAGTAGAAATCATTGCTAAGCCACTCTCCATCATGTTTTCTAAGTCATGGGAATCAGGTGCATAGATACTGGAGGTTAGCAAATGTCACACCAATCTTCAAGAAGAGTAAGAAGGAGGACCCAGGAAAGGTGATGGAACAATTAGTCCTGGATGCTATCTCTAGGCACATCAGGGACAAGAGGGTCATTAGGGACACTTAATATGGCTTCACCAAGGGGCAGTCATGCTTGACCAACCTGATAACCTTTTATGGGGGCGTAACCAGGTGGATAGATGATGGCTGGGCAGTGAATGTGGGCTAGCATCCTAGTGGGCAAATTCTGGCAGTGTGGACTGGACGATTGGGTAGTGAGGTGGATTGTGAACTGGCTGCAGGATAGAAGCCAGAGAGTAGTGGTTAATGGGACAGAGTTTGTATCTAGTGAGGTTGCCCAAGGATCAGTACTGGGACCAATCCTCTTCAATCTATTCATTAATGACTTTGATGAGGGATTANGAGAAAGTGACCTGGGGGTCCTAGTAGACAGCAAGATGACTACGAGCCAGAAATGTGCTCTTGTGGCCAAGAGGGCCAACAGCATCCTGGGGTGCATCAGAAGGAGGGTGGTTAGCAGGTCAAGGGAGGTCCTTCTCCCCCTCTACTTTGCACTGGTGAGACCACGTCTGGAGTATTGTGTCCAGTTCTGATCTCCTCAGTTCAAGAAGGACACATTGCTGCTGGAGGGTGTCCAGCATAGAGCAATGAAGATGATGAAGGAAGTAGAGCACCTTCCTTATGAGGAAAGGCTGAGGGAGCTGGGTCTCTTTCATTTGGAGAAGAGGAGGCTGAGGGGTGACCTCATTAATGTCTACAAATATGTGAGGGTGTCAGGAGGATGGAGCCAGGCTTTTCTCAGGGTTGTCTAGTGATAGGACAAGGGGTAAAGGGTGCAAGCTGGGAAGTAGGAGGTTCCATATAAATCTCAGAAGGTACTTCTTCACAGTGTGCGTAACAGATCATTGGAACAGGCTGCCCAGGGGGATTGTGGAGTTTCCTTCTCTGGTGACATTCAATACCCACCTGGATGTGTTTCCTATGTGACTAGGTAGTCCTGCTGTGGCAGGGGTATTGGACTAGATGATCTTTTGAGGTCTCTTCTGATCCCTAATGATTATGATTCCATGGTACTATGTACCATGTCTCAGGACAGATTGTATGACCCATACTATTTAACATTGGTGTTAATGACCAGGGTGATAGGAAATTCACCCTCAGCACACCTGCCTATGATAACAGGGGATGATAGATAACTTGGAGAGCACAGCAATAGGAACAAAAAATTCTCAACAGGCTGGAGAAATGGAGTGTCAGTAGCCTGAAAAGTTGTAATGAGTGCAAGTCCAAAGTCTCCTCATATGAATCACTTCCTGCAATACTATAGAGAAAGGGATGAGTGGCTGGAAATCAACTTTGCAGAGAACATTTAGCATGAAGTACAATGATCCAATGGGAAAACATAGACAAAACAGTGCCAGACTCTTCCTGGAAGTGTGCAGTGACAGGACTGGAGGCTACTGGCACCGGTTGGAAATGGACATTGCACCGCAACAGTTCAATGTCCTAAACCATCCTACAGACTTTGATCCATTTGGAACAAGTTGCTCCAGATTACATTCAGAGACCCCTTCCAAGCTCAGCTACTCTGTGATTCTTCAATTCTCCAATTTGTTGCTGTTCAGCTGCTGAAGTTATTAATATAACATCTGTTTTCCTTTGTCAGTCACACAATTTGCAGTTTCCATGGTAACGAGGGAAATTCCTCATACTCATTTTTTCCTAGTTAGATTAATTGGATTATTCTAAGAAGATGTAACTGAAGGTAGAGGAATTCCTAATTGCTACTGGATTATCTTTTTTTCTCCATGATGTATTACTCAGTTATTCTGTCAGATGGGGATTCTGGAAGACAAAGTTCACCAAATTGTTCAGCATAGTGACTGTTGCTGCCAGCAAAAAACGTGAAAAGGTATTTAATCTTCTCCATGTTGTTTATTGCACAAAAGGAAAAGATTCTTATCTGATCTACTAGTCTCATTAGACTAGATTCTCATTAGTAGCTAGCCTCCCACACAAGTACAACCTGATTTCAAATGAGTAATTCCTAATTTACACTATAAGAAGATGAACAAGATGTACTCTGGTTTTTAAAACCACAAGTAAGAACCAGCAGACAGTTAAACACTTAACACATCTTGCTGTGGAGAGAAGAAATTAAGCTTTTCATATCTACTGAAACCTCTTATTTGTCCTGACTTTGTGTTGCTTTTTAACTGATTTAGGGAAATAGCCAGTATCAGCAGTTGTCTCCTATGTTGCATAATGAAGGATTCACTACCTGCCATTTACCTTAGTAGGTTTCAGATTGCATCCCACAAAGCTCCAAAAAGGGAAACATCAGCTATATTTACAATGTCAAGAAAGACAACATTTTTTTCCTTAAGCTTTCATCTTGTT
Source organism: Upupa epops (assembly GCA_013397515.1). Taxonomy (NCBI): domain Eukaryota; kingdom Metazoa; phylum Chordata; class Aves; order Bucerotiformes; family Upupidae; genus Upupa; species Upupa epops. The sequence goes on from VZRI01011913.1 coordinate 17,845, forward strand.
TGCTCTCTCAAAAACACTAAAAATGAATAGAAAAGAATTTCCTGGGGAAAACTCTGAAACACTTAGATAAAATAGAAGGAAATGACAGTGAAAGAGTATGACAAGCCTGTGTGTCATTGATGGGGGTGGGAGACTTAAAATTATGAAGCACAGAATAAGAAGCAAAGCATTTCTTCATAGTCAGTGGCTTAAAAGTCATGACATTATTAATCATTTCTATGGGACAAGCAAAGTGCATGGCTCTGTACTGTGTAAGATAAACAAACAGATGAATCTGTCATGGATTTACATTTTAAAGGAAGGGGATCAAGTCAAAGGAACACAGTACTGCACTGCTAACTATTGCAGCTTTCAAGTTTTAGAGAACAGCTGAAGTTTTTATAAGCTCTAGGATGGCTACTGTTGAGAAATACTTTCTATGTACCTTCTGTCAAAAAACACTGATTCACATCAACTTATTTTCTATAAATTTGACAAAATATTTCACTACAGAAAGGAGCCAGATTGCATTTTGGAATCTATTCTAGAAAAACATTAAAACTATTATTTGTTGTTACTATATGGTATTACTTAAGTAACTTCAGTTGTGCTTCTAAATGTGTTTCTGGGCACCTGCTAGCTTATGTTTTCTTGCTGTCACTACCTTTTTGTCAGGCAAACATATGACATAGGATTGATTTATGCTGAGATAACTTATATCTGAGGAGAAGAAATTGTTGCAAGTGTTACTTATTTTTAGCCTGATAAGTCGCCTGCACACTAGGAAGCCAATCAATTGGCATAGCCTGCAGAAAAGTTACCTCTTTTCTGTGATATTGATACACAAGAACAGGGAGAGAAGATCTGGAGCTAAGGCTAAAAGGGGGTCCTAAAACCACTTGAGCTCAGAAACCATTTTTCTAAGGGAATGTGTCAAAGTACTTTCCAGTGAACGAAGTATAAAGCAAGTCTCAAACTGCCACTCTCACTGAAATGGTTTAGGAACAACTTATATCTCTTTCCCACTGATGAATCAAATCAACTTGCCTACACTTGACTAGCTAGGGATATGCCATGCTCCCAAGCAGCAAAACATTTACTAAGTAAGTGTTCCTTACTCACACCTAATATCTACTGCTATTAAGAACAATTCTGGCAGAAGGATTGTATTGTTACGCCCTTCTGTTTTGTATATCATCTGCTGGAGTGATTTTTCAGAACAATGCTGAATGTGTATTACACACTGCTTCAAGCATTTTGTATATATCAACATGACATTGAACAGCCATTTTTCATTTTCATGGATGTCATAAAAAGAGTCAGAAGGGTAATATTTATATTTTAGATATAAGAGGTGAACCTCAGGGATGTGAAACCAAGTTCATTTTGAAGGAGATTAGGTAAACAGTGTTGAACTCCTTTTTGTCTACTATTTTTAATGATTAATTTCTTTATGTAGCTTAAATAAAAATCCAAGGGAATTTATTAAAGTCAAATTCACATGACCTTAGCAGCTAATGATTTAAAACTGTAAGAATGCTTCACATGGCTTTATATAATTCATCTTCTCAATTTTGATCATTTTGTTAACATGCCAGGTGAATTCCTGCACATTCTAACTTGCTTTCTTTTAATCAGTAGAACCCTTCTACACTGGAAAATGCTGGTAGCTGTCAGGGTTCATAATTTTGACATACTTCTGATCTCAGATTTGAGTATCTCAGGCTAGTACACTCATACACCTCTCTGAGAAAGTAATTAAATACCACTTTGTTTAGGAACAAATGAAACAGTAGAAACTGCTAAGGAAGTCACAGACCAAGAAGGTGCTAATGAAGTCCTGGATGGTAACAATCAAAAGCTTTCTTTAGGACATCAACACAGAGAGTGGGTTCAGACTCGATCATAAAGGTGTATACATGTGAGTAGAAGTGAAACTAACAAAAATGCAGTTAAAAAGGAGTGAGGGCCAGCCAAAGAATTACCAGTAGCATAGCCCTGCAAGAAGACCAAAGAGGGAGAGAAAATTCTGATGTTGGATAGAATGATTGCTTAATACAGATTTGATTTTCTTAACAAAGAAAACTGCCTCCTGTTTTTTGTCCCTACCATATTGAAAGAGACAGAATTCAGTATTGTTTCTTTGTAAGTAGCAAAACACATCCCAGACCTCACACTCTCCAGATTCAACTTCTTTTATAGGAAGAATCTTGTCTGAAAACACTCTGGAGTACTTGTTACTTGGTTCATAGCTACTGTTTTTCTAAACCCCACTGCTTTGTTAAATCTATTCCTCAGCCTCTTTTGCATATATACAAGTGTGTATTTATCTTTGTCAAGGAGAATGGTGAATTTAAGAATTTAAACACTTTTTTTTCCTCCTTGAATATTGTGCATTTATGTAAATAGCAGAACAAGTCACTGTATCTTTCTCACCATGCACTGCTGCTGCTGCTGCTGAAGAAAACTCCTCTAGAAAGGTACAAAATCACAGAATCAATTAGGTTGGAATTAGGTTGTTGAAGCCAGTCCAACCATAAACCTAACACAGCAAGCTCTGTCACTAAACAATATGCCTAAGCACCACTACTACACGTCCTTTAAGTATCTCCAGAGATGACAAATCAAACACTTCCCTGTACAGAATGCTTATTAATCCTTTCAGTGAATAAAAAAAAAAAATCCTATCCAATCGAAATCTCCCCTGACACAACTTGAGGCCATGTCCTCTAGTCCTATTGCCAGTGACTTGGGAGAAAAGACTGATAATGACTTTACTATCCAACCTCTTTTCAAGTAGTTGTAGAAAGCAGTAAGGACTCTCCCCAACCTCCTTTTCTTCAGACTAAACAATCCCTGTTTCCTCAGCTGCTCACCACAGATCTTGCACTCCAGACCCTTCCCCAGCTTCATTACCTTTCTATCACTGATTTCCAGTTACTCAGTGGAACAGTACAGAAACAAACAGTGAGAATTTGTAAAACCTGTGAGAACACGAATGTATGAGAACAGATTAATTTCGGTTGGAAACTAAAATATAGGCACTCCCATTTCTTTTATTCTGCTGTTCCAAGCCTCTTCTTCACCTTCAGATAAAGGGCTATTTAACAAACACATAGCTTCTATCCGTGCCTCGGTGTTCTTAGATGGGTTGGATATTTCTAACCTGCTGTCCTCCAGGGAGATTATTGTGTTTTGGCTCAAGTAAAACAACTAACAAAACATGTTGCAGTCTTTTCTTTTTTAAATACAATTAAGGTTTCATGAGGATGGAAAAGGAGAGGACAAAACTGATCTCATATAACCTGTTTAATATGCACATGATTAAGTCTTATCTAATAGGTTAGCAACATTGACACTAAAATAAAAATAATCAAACTCTGTAGTGGCACCTTGAATTCCAATTTAGATTACCAGTTGCCATGGATGACATTATTTACCAAGGATCCAGATCACATATTTGCATCAAAATCTGGGGAAGTGCTGCTCTGAGAGCTGTAACAGCAATTGTTTATTGCAAGAGCAAGTATTTGCCATGGATAATTATGGTTTTTTGTGCTGGCTAACACAATGAACCTGAAGTACAGCCTTGGGTCAAGACCCATATCTTTACAGGGTCAAATTGTTCTTTATCTAGCTCAGCATCTTTGACTGCCTGCACTGCTGCTCAGGCAGAACAAGGAAGTTTGCATGTCAGGAAGATTGCTTCCTATTGCAGCATGAATAACCCAACTGGTAGCAAGTTGGCTGTGTGCCATTCAAAATTGAACAGCCAAGGCAAACTGGGTCAGGTTTGCACTTTACCAGGGTAATGCTGTATAGTCAGACACTGGCATAGGAACATTTTTAGATCAACCATGGGAGGAGGAAGAGAGAGCAAAGGAAGTTTGGCTGTCAGTAACCCTGTTTTATCTTCGGTTTTAAATAGGCAACTGGCAGCTGATCAGACATTCAAAGTTGAAAGGTCTAGTGGCACCTGCTTAGGTACATCCTAAAACATGGGCTGAAAGCATAAGCATTAGGCAGCACCTTCAACTGATAGCTAAAACTATTTTCAATTTCATCTGCAAGGTAGACTATGTTGATCTGTAATGTCCTGCCTGCAGGCACACAGCTCAAGCAAACATTGCTATGGCTGGTGGGTCGCATGACTACTGCTCTGTCTCTCAGGACAAATCTGTTGCCCATTAAACACAGGGAACACAGATGGAATGCTGTTCATACATACTGAAGTGACTCCATGAAGAACTCTTTACTCTTGCCTTTGTTACTGTTTGATTAATTGTAAAGTAGAGCCAGATCTGAAAGTCAGTTCAACTGTATGGTTTTATAACACACCATTTTAAACACAACATAGCTGGGATGACTGTATGTATAAAACTTGTTAAAAACTGTTAAAACTTGTATGTAAAGATGGAGGCTGCAATCACATCCACAATCACATAAATACGAGGTTACTATTGCTTTCTTGCACATCAAAACTTAACCTGTGCTTCAGCTGCCTAGTGAGGGCATAATGCAATTTTGCTCCATTTGGTATTTCCACTTAGTCTTACAGTCTGACTAGCATAACCACTTACTGCTTCCCAGTAAAGAAACTATGTGCCAATTGCATCTGCCTGGAGGAAAGCAAAAGGAAGAAAGAATGGAAAGTGAGAAAAGATTGCTAGAAAAGACAGAGCCTGTCAGGGAGTCGCTAGAGAAGAAATGTTGTTACTCTTGTGCTTGGAGGATAGACTGATGCCTTGGAATGCCACTTAGCTCTAAAGGTGTTGGAAACACAAGGGAAAATAAGGAGCATAAGGGCTGGTTACCCTTGACAGATACTACTGCAGGTGTTATGAGAAGGGCTTGTACCCTGAACTGGTGAAGGATCTCAGAAAATGGAGGTCAGTTAAAGTGCAGGGAGAAACTTGAATACATGACTTCATCATAACTTCATCATGACTATCATAACTTCATCTCAGTTACAAGCTGAAGAAATTCTTGATGTCCTGTATTCATGCCTTCCCGAAAGGCAGGATTCTTAAAATATGCCAATGCACACCCTGTAACATGGCAATAATATGGCAAAGCGCACCCTCTAACATGCTGGGGAAAAGCCTCATATCTCACCTGTAAAATCACTTTCAATGACTTGCACCCCACAATACCAAACTAGAAAGCTTTTGCTCAACAACCAGTTTGTAAAATGCAGTGCTGAGTAGGTAGCAGCCAAGAAGATTCCTTGGCTGGAAAAATTACAGGGCTGCAGGCTGAGGGAGGCGTGGTTGCTCTGAGGACTTAGTTTCCAGGTATGGTCCTGCATAACTGATTCATGAAGTCACAGGGGTGTCAGTGGTGTGAAAGTAGAATAGAACAATAAAACTGCAAGAGTGAGCTTTATGTTTTGTAAGGTTTTCAGGTTTGAACAGTGTAGAATTGCTTTCTACTAGCCAGGCAACTAGGGCTCGTTTTCATGTAGCATCATAAAGAAGATTCAAAACTGATGTTATTTTAGGAATGTTTAATGTAAAGGTTGGAAGGTGTTTAATAGTTAAGATTACTTTTTTTTTTTTTGGTCAACCTAGATCTCAAAAACTGTTACTCTGTCTTTCCCTGCTCCCCTGACTTCTTTTTGTATGACTAATGGAAAATCAGGTTCCAATTTTAAGGTCGAAAGCTGAAGACATTTGAATAAGAAATATTAGAATGGAAAAAATCGTCTAATGTACAAGCAAATGCTCCTCTTATTTTGACACACAGTAATTGAGGTGCTAAAGCCGAACTAAAGAGAGGATACCAGATTATTTTTGGCAAAGGGTTCCTTTAACTGTTCGCTTACAAACCTCATTTACACAATGAGAACAAATCTAGGTGTGCTGACCAGACTGTTTGTGAAGCTGTTGTTTGGGATTATTGGAATGGGATGACACCAAACTTTGTATTCCCACAGGCAGGATTTTTTACTTGCTGTCCATCTATAGGGATTTTTTTCAGGTGTCACTTAATAAAGGGAAGTTAATAATCATTCTGTGTCTTTAAGACTCCTGAGCCCTTTTGCAAGCTCAGTTGCAGAGAACTGATAAGAAAAAGTAGACCCCGAGGGAAAGGCATCCTTGGAGATAAGGAAGTTGCAGATGGCTCAAGAAGATAAGGAAACCATGTAAAAGCCAGCTCTGAGCGCCCAAGATGCACAGCTCAGCAGAATTCAGCAACAGGTCAGAAGTTCACCAACAAGGAAGATTTGGAACCTTCATCAAACAACCATCAGAGACCACCACCCCATTTTACAGAAATTTCCAGGAAACAATTTGCGTTATACCTCCCTTCCTATGCATATGTATGTAACACCTCCAAGTAAGCTTGTAAATTTTAGCTTTCATTGTGTGTATTAGGAGGACAATTTCCTCCCCTCACATCCCCTCCACCACAGTACTGAAATAAAGAATACCTGCTTAATAACTTCAGTTATTGAGTTTTCATTACATAGCTTTGAAATAATTTTTATCTAGAAGTACCTGCATTATAAATATACTTAAATTGACTACATTTATTGTTCATGGGATGTAAAGAAAAAAGATTAACACTCTTTGTCCACTGTGAGTGAATGATGTGTGTTCCCACTGCCTGCTATTACTTACATATTCAGTCCATAATCTAAAAAGTGTGAATCCTGCAACATGGGAAAAATTATTGTAATAAGTTTTAAAATGTTTAAATATGCATCTTGCTTAGAGGCAAGGACTAATGTGCCTTACAGTCCTGGCTCTTGAGAATGATACCAAGTGTACCTGTGTCACTCTGTCTGTCTGTCATTCACACCAGGGCTTGTTGGGTTTTCACAAGCACTGCAGTAGAAGAGGATGAAAATAGCAGTGATCCTGGAGTAGGTAACCCTGAACCCTTAGTGTTATCTGTAGGAACCTGATTAGTGTTGTATGCACTAGGGTCCTGAAGAGTTAATCAAGAAAGATAAAGTGGAAAAAGAAAGGAAAGGAAGAAAGGAAGAAAGGAAGAAAGGAAGAAANAAAAGAAAAAGAAAAAGAAAAAGAAAAAGAAAAAGAAAAAGAAAAAGAAAAAGAAAAAGGAAAAGAAAAAGGAAAAGAAAAAGGAAAAGAGAGAGAAAGGAAGGACGCAAAAGCGTAAGAGAAGAATTTGTTAGTTTTCCTCTAACTGTCAAAAATGTCATACACTTTGAATTGTGAAATCATAGAATTGTTCAGGTAGGGAAAGAACTTTAAGATCAGGTTCAACCATTAACCTAACTGTACCAAGCCAATGAGTAAACCATGACCCTAGGCTTCACATCTACATGACTTTTAAACACATCCAAGGATGATGATCTAAACACCTACCTGGCCAGTCTGTGACAGCACCTGATGTTGGCTGAGTATGTATTATGTCTACACAAAAATCAGTTCTACCTGAAAGCCTAAAAATGCAGAACTAAAGCCTGAAAAATTAAGCATGGACATGTGATTGTAAGAAACTAAGGAATTAGATCAAAATATTTGCAAGGTTGTTAGTTTTCCATCATGTTTTAAAAGACCTTTCCAATGAATTATGCGTTATTAGGTTATTTCATGATGCACAGAAGTTAATACAATTATGGTAGAAAGGTCGCTGACATCACTGCTGAACTCAAGCCTATTAGTAGGTGTCTCCATCAGGTACTTATTTAACTACACTGGGTAGGTGACATTTCCACAGTCCTTTCTCATGATCCATTCTGCTAGTTGGCCCTGAGGTTGTTACCACCCATGGAGTGATGGTAACAAACGTGTATGAGCTACTGATATCCTAAGCAACCACAGACATTTCTGTAGGAAATAATTCATAGTAATATTGGATTACTAATTAATTACTTATTAATTAATAAGTAATTAAACCTTAAACCATTAGGGTTTTTTTAGTCTGGTCTAGACAAGGGACACCTATGCATACAGTCCTTTTAGAACTTGTATTGTAATCCATCTCAGTTTAATATAAAGTCAGTTTAATAAAAACTGATATATTGTTTTTACCTCTTAATTAAGATCACATTTCTTTCTAAGCTCCCAGGCAGCTTGTGCATGTGCGTTTATCAGACCAGTATCCTCTTTGACAAGTCTGGCCTTGGTGCTACTTTCACAGACTTCTAAGGCAGGTTGCACAAGGCACAATCCTGTTTCAATTTTAGTGCATCTTACTTTACAGCAAGACTTCATTGTTGTCAGCTTTAATTACTTTTATGTGTCTGGCTGGGGATTTGATTCTCTCCATTGTACAAATGCTTTATATAATGATTTTGTAAAACCATCTTGGCCTATGAAACAAATAAATAAAAAAGGACAAAGAGTTAGTGTGTTAGAAAATGTCAAGATCTGTAAAGAATTAAATCAGTCTGTGGAATCCTCTGGCAATTTATCATTCTGTATTTATAGATATTTTACTGAGTTGATATCTGCCACTTATAGCACCACGTTCCTTTCAGAGATGTTCCTATGACGTCTTGATACTTACACTGCTCCCATCTTCATTAATTTTGTAATAGATTTCAATTGGATAAATATAAATTTCTCATTTTCACAGAGCTCCATCATTCTCATTTTACTGCACCCTGTGTTTTATTTGACTAATTAGTATCTCAATCTTGAATGATTTTAAATTCAGATCTCTAAATGTACTTAAGTACTGATCAGACAACAGTATAAACAGACAATCCAAGCTCCAAAATCATCCAGTGTTCTCCACTGATGTAAATTGTCAGAAATTTGTTACATAAAGATGCTCACACTACAAGATTTTTCAATCAAGGAAGTAATTCATGGAAATGGAATAGTGTCTGGCTCCATCCAAATTAAATCATCTATTAGGCTGGGTTAACAGTAATTTTTCAGACAGGAGAAACAGAATGGTAGGATGCCAAAAGGCGATTTCACACAGTGGCTGTTCTCTGTTCAGTTTTGTTTTCATGGCAGGCTGACTACTAGGGAAATCTATGCTGTGTTATCCCATGCATCATCATATCATATCTGGAAACAGCATTAGCTGTAATCCCTCTTTAGTGATTCATTGTTTACAAGTGCTAAAATGACTGACACTCTTCATTTGTTTTTAGATCTGATTTTTTAATCACGAGCAAACACATTTAGATGTATCATGCTAAACATACCACGGAGTGTATTTAATGGGACAAACATAGCAATAAATTGTTTATGCAGCCTTGTTGTTTAAACTAGGATTTTAATCTGTTGAAAGTCTAACCCGTGGCAACTTGACAATGACTCGCCTTTTTCAGACATACCCCATATACTTTCTATCTAACTGAGGTTGTTTTGCCTTTTAATGATTCACCACTTTTTGTCATGTCATTGATATATATCTCCATGAAAATACCTTCAATATATCGATTCCTTCACCATTTCACTATGGGCATGGTAAAGCCCCCAGGAGTATCTGTGAGTCTCTCTCTTGTTCTTCACTTCTGCTTGTTTGAAGGCATAATCAAGCACAGATCCATTTTTAACAAAACTTTAAAAAAATGTTACAAGCTGGGTGCAGAGTAGGTTGAGAGTAGTCCCAAAGAGAAAGACTTGGGATTGTTGATTGGCACGAGACAGTGGTACACTCATACAGCCAGAAGGCCAGCTGTATCCTGTAATGCATCAAGAGAATTATGGTCAGTGAAGCAAGGGAGGTGATTCTCCCCCTTTACTCTGCTCTTGTGAGACACCACCTCAAATACTGTGTCCAGTTCTGGTGTCCCCAAAATAAGGACATAGAAATACTGGAGTGAGTCCAGAGGAGGAAACAAAGATGATGAAGGGCAGGAGCACCTTTGCTATGTATGAGGATAGGCTGAGGGAGCTGGGCTTGTTCAGCCTAGGGAAGAGAAGACAGAGAAGACACCATGGGGTCATTATAGCTGCCTTCCCATACCTGAAGAGAACCTACAGAAAGTCTGGAGAGGGACTTTTCATAAGGTGATCTAGAACTAGGACAAGGGTAAATGGTTTCAAACTAAAGGAGAGTGGGATTTGACTAGCTCTTAAGAAGCAGTTTGTCAGTACAAGGGTGGAGAGATCCCAATAGATTAGCTGGAGTGGTTGTAGATCCCCTCTCCCTGTAAGTGTTTGAGGCCAGGATGGATGAGGCCTTGGGTCAACCAAGTTTAGTTGAGAGCTGCCTCTGCCCATGGCAGGGAGGTTGGAGTAGATGATCTTGAAGATCCCTCCCAACCTAAGCCATTCTATGCTTCTATGATTTGTGAAATTAACTGTACAGGAGTTTTGCTGAATTACAGTTTTATAACTTGCAAAGGGGAAACTTTCGATTCACTGATAATGGGTTCCATGGGAATGAATAAGGATACTCCTCAACACATCTCCCTCAAGTAGAAGTTGTTTATAATCTTCATAGTGGTTGTTACCTGCTACCAAAACAGAAGAGAAAAACAAAAGAGAAAGTAAAGAATTGGGGAAGCAAAGAATGCTTAGTTCTGTTTTATTTAGCATCTTGGATGTCTGTTCCATCAGGATTTCATTAAAATCAACAAACTAGACCAAGACTTCACTTAAGGGTTAAGTTTTCCATTGGTAGAAGAAACTTTGAGCCTGAGTTCAGTGTCTTCTGCTTCTTCCTTAAGCTATAAAAATATTCCTACTTTCTGAACTTCAGTCTGGTTATTTTTTCCTCTTTTTACATGATGGAGGTCTTTGAAATGTTTTTAAGATAAGCATTACATCTTTCTTTTGTAAGTTTGCTGAGGCCAAATTAACAAATGCTCTAATTTCAGAGCATTCTTTATGTGCTTTCTGCAGTCTGTAATAATAAAGTGGTATGTCTGTCTCAGAGAACCTGGCAGTTCTTCTGCTTTTCTCTTCTAATTAGATCTCTATGATTGACTTAGGCTTCCCTTTGCAAGAACCACTCTTCAGTAGTGCTGAGTGAAGCATGACATTGTCAGACCAGATCCACAGGTTTACTATATAACATAGCTAATGTGCCAAGAAATCCAGATCCATTTCAATACCAAGTACAGCAGCTTCTCCAGTATATATTTATTTGTTTAAATTAATACATCATACATACATGATTTTACTATTGATATAGAAAGCTAGAAACTAAATATTCACAGAGTCAGGTCTTTAAATGGGAACGTAATGTTCCATTTGAAATAAACGTACACCACATTAGTTGCAAAATCTGCCATGAGCACAAAACATTAGCTGTGTTACATCTTGTTCAGCTATGCAGACATAACTTATTTTCAGAACTGTTAATAATTATTAAAAACTTCTTGGAATAATAAATACTGTACTTATATTACTTATTAACTGTACACTCATAAAAGCAGAATCCCCATCATTGTATCAAGACAGAAATCAGAAAAGAGCTAGTAAAGTAATACTGAATTCTAAAAAAGATGGGTGCAGCAGCATTACTTGGTCTTTCCAGTAACTTGTTTTAGAGGAGATAGCACAGAATAAAATTCTATTACTATATTATAATAAGATGTTGCATCCTTTGAGCTGCTGAACTTAGAGCACATGTTTTTGCCATCACAGACTAGAGGCCACCCAGAAGTCAGGAGAAACCAAGTCCACAAAGTGGCTAGACTCAAAACAGCTTGTCCAAGGTTACCCACAACTTTAGTATCTCTGTTGTATTACTTTTCCCTTAAATTTTACTAGCCCAACTTATAACTTTCATCCACCAACTCTGTTCTTTACAGTGTCATGCAGAATTCTTCTTGCTGCCTTTAACAAGCAGAAAAATCTCTAATTTAACAAACTTGCTCAGACTCATTATAGTATGGCTAATTTACCACACCATGACTTCTTGGAGCATCACAGTGGATAAGAGTTTGGAAAGCATTTCAGTTGTATAAGTTTGTGGCCAGTCTTATTTGCTCTGATGTTCTTAAAGACGATTAAGTTAGGCTTCACATAATAACCCTGGGCAATTGTGTGGATGTGATTTAATACAGAGACAGTGAAGTCTAGACTTTAATTTCATGTGTTACCGCAAGCTGAAAATCAATAGCAGTGAGTCGTATAGATAAAATTTTTTTACATGGAAAGATAGATAGACTAAGAATAGGAAGAAGGAAAAAAAGAAAATGTATCCCCCAAGGCCCAGCACACAGGCAATGTCCCTACAGGACTTCTGAGCCTCTATTCAAAGCAAAACAAGGAAGCTAATCCCTTGAAAATTAGGAATGGGAAATAACTTCATTATCAGAGCAAATTTCTGAAAAGCAATTTCAAAGCTATTAAAAAGCAAAGGCTGTTACTGTCTGTTCCCAAAACAGTGCCAATGTAAATAGCATGAAAATAACTTATGTTTTAAAAGCAAGGTGCTTCAGAATAAAGGCTGTTATTTTGCTTTTAATTTGTCCCTTGGGACCTCTTTGTAACAAGTGTTTTAGACACAGCTCTATTTTCTTCTGCATTAAGGAGGACTATCATCTCCTAATCTCTTTACTTGAGTCACTTGGCACTGTCTCATCTCAGTAGTAGTTTTGTCTGCAATTCCTCTGACTGGTAACATGATTTTTTTCTTCAGTATTCTGACATGAATTAGCCTTGGGTGTTTGTGAATTAGTTTTGTGTGTCTGGGCACAGTCTCAAGGCCTCATTGTAATGGAATAGTCTCTGCTTTCTAGGGTGAATGCAAGAAAAGGGATTCACATTACAAATAATTCCCAACAACATTACCATTCTGGGACCTCTACTCCTTTCCACCTGGTTGTATGAGTATGGCTGTTGCTTTTGCTCCAATGAGAAGTGGGACTGTAGCAGTGGATAAATTTGCTGCAGTGGCAGTATGGTTGAACGTGTTTCGGTTAACCCTTTAGACATCCTGGAACTGTTTGCAGCTATTTCCTTTCATAAGGATACATCTGGCACTTTCCTTTATGAAGTTTGCATGGTAATTCTGGATTGCATACTTTCAGTGGACATAATTTTTGTAGTTGTGATGTTATCTACTGGGTGCTGAGGTCCTCTGCTCCACTGTCCTAGATTTCTTTCTTGATAATGATTGCCTAGCAGTCCTGTGACACAGTTCACTGCACAGACAAGGCTTGCAGTGGAAGGATAATCTGTCTTTCTAATTTACCCACCAAAGATATGAAGGAGCTTACTAAGTTCAACTTGTCTGCATGATCACCATTTTAGAAACTGCAACTGGGTTCTTGTCTCCTCTCTTATTCCTCTTATCATTGGAACTAATACAAATGCAAAAGTAGAGTACACTGATTTTGAACCCTGAGCAGCTGGAAGCTTCACCACCTTGAGAGACATTTCTAAGAGTCAGTGGTTCCCAGCTCTTGGCTATGTATGTTCTCAAAGAGGAGCCTTTATTTTTTTCATGCTGAATCTACCTGATTATTTCGTCTCTAGTCTAAGAAAGGATATAGTAGCAAGCACCACTGTGAAAATTCTCTGAATATTCCGCTTGACCACAATGCCATCCTTGAAATAAAAATTACTTCTTTTCTCAAGAGAAATTTTCTTGCAGTGAAAACAAGGATATGGAATATATACGGTAAAGCAATTTATCAATGAAAAAACATGGTTATGTACCTCTGAAATGCACCTAATTTTGAAAGACATCATTAATTCCAGGTATAAAGATAACTCCATTCCACTCAAATTTGGTATACCCTTTGTATTTTTAAATAGTGTGTACATCAGCTGTATAGTTCATTACATTTAGAAAAGTCACCATTAAGTTACAGCTTCTTATAGCCACATCTCTTTCCTTGCTCTTAATTCACACTATTATAAAAACTGTGTTTGAGCCCTGAAAAGTGGAATCACCTTCCACAACTTCAAACTACACAGACCAGGTTTCACCTGATGAATAAGGGTTGCTGGCCCATGAAGACACATTAACTGATAAAGATGTACCATGTATATGGATTTTTAACATTTTGAGCTGCGATATCAGAAAGATAAAACTAATTAAATTAAATTCACATTTTTATAAACAACAGGATGCTTTGAGGCTATTGGTTTTTTTTCTGTCTTAAAGGTGCAGGAATCAAGGTGCTGGTCAAACTATGTGTTTTTAGATTATTTGCTTGAACATATAACCGCATGGAGATCAGAGGATGAAAAGTTGTGAATGACTCAGTAAAAACAGTGTGAATGTGCATTCCTCTGAAAAGCCAGGAGTTTTGTGGACAAACCATGTTCATAAGGGAAAAGTTCTGGAAAAGGAAATCCAAAACCTGTTTTCCTCTGTAAGCTACAGCTTACCCTGGAAGGGTTGCTTTTGGGCATACATTCTAAAATAAAATCTGACGTGTATTTCAAAATCATCCTTGCTAGCTAAGGTAAACTGAAAAGATAAATGGAAAAATTGCATAATTTTCTGAATCAATTACTCTTACTGCTTCAAGACTTGCAAGTGTCAGATGCTGCAACTGCTCATTAAATGTATCAGTCTAAGCAGACAGCAGAACAGAATGTCAAGACAGTCCATGGTATTTTACTTGAAATATTGCTGAATACTTCCATATGGACAAAAATATAGCAAAGCACCAATATCCCTTGTGCCACAGAAAAAGCTTCTGTGACCATAATAACTTGTAGTCAAAGTCTTACAGCTCTGTGTTTCACTGTCTCACAAGACATCACTATTTCTTCTTAAGTTGTTTCTCATTTCTCTTTGTAAGTGGCTAAACTGGCACTTCAATAAATGAAAGCACTGGACTCTGTTAATTCGGAGAGTGACAGCACTTTGATGCATATCATGTTTAACACTACTCTTGTTTATACTGTGAAATACTTAATACTTTCAGATTGTTTTTTCAGATGTATGGTTAGAAGTGTTCATATATGTTTAGTCAGATAACAAATTAAATGCTAAAGTATGCTCCTTTCTGATAACTAGAAAATTACATGTTAAGTCTCCATGACCCCAGATAAAGGAAATTAAACTTCTGCACCTACCCCTTCATCTGCTTGTATATCAAATGGATAAGGAAAAATTTGTTACTGTTCAATATCTATTGCATACCTTAGTGACCCTGGACTGCTTTATTCTTTCGATGTACACATTTAATTGAATTATTTTTATTAATTTTGATGCACACGTCTTGAATTATTTTTCTATTTCGATGTACACATCTTGAATTATTTTTATTTCTTTGGCTTGTTTATTTGTAAAGACTGCTACAAACCTCCAGGCTTTGGCAAATTACAGTTCATGTTAAAATCTATTTGATTCCCATTTTCCAGGTGTTTTAAAATGTCTGTTTTAAATGCCTATAAGCATTGTTTGTTTTTCCATTTTTCTTTCCAGCAATTCTTTTGAACTCTTGTTCCTGTGCTTGAAATACAAGTAATCAGAGACAGAGTGGCCAAGTCTGGCCTTTTCGAAAGATCTAAAACTGAGGTGTTCTTTGTTTTTTGCAAGGTCTTTCTCTCCTTGGTTCTCCTGTTTGTCTGAACTTCTCTTTTTCTTCTCCAGTCCTCCTTCACTTAGTACTTTTTCCTTGTCGTTGCAGTAGGACTCTCTGAAATCCTTTATCATGCACTCAGGTTTGCCAGACAGGTCTTGAGCCACATACAACTTGTCGTCATGGTGGTACAATGCAGGGCTGTACTGCTCTGCCTCATAGCAGTTGTCCTCCTCTTCTTCCTGGCATGAGCTTCCCTTGGCACTTTCACCATCTGAATGAAATGACATTCCCTTCACTTGACTTTTCTGGGAAAGATCAAAGGGCTCTTCCTGTTCCAAGCGTCTCAAGACAGTTGTCTGGGACAGAGCAATTCTTCCTCTTCCAAAACCTTGCAGTGGTTTAAGAGGAGAAAAGGAATAATTTATATATAGGAAATGTTACTGTGTGATACATGGTTAAAAAACAAAATGGCCTTCTGTTTCACATTTTACCTTTGTCCTCCACTCAGCTATCTTGAAGTACTTTACTGTTTACATCTCAGAGTATCCTCTTTGAGATGCTGTCAAAAGCAGTGCTATTGTACACACTTCACAGCCAGGTCAGGATGCACAAAACATTGTGTTGTACATGTCAGATACTTGATGACAGAGCTAGGAATAAAATTAAAATGTTCTCTCCTATTTTTTGCCTGTGATCCTACCCATTTCCTCCTTCCTGACTTTTAAAATGAGAACTTTGATACAAAGCATCACAGGCCATAATCAAAGTCCCAGGTTTTGTACATTTTTTTTCCACAGCAGAGAAAGAGATTAAAAATATATTAATGTGTACGTTGTGTGGACACTTTGCTTCAGACATATTACTTTCAAAATTAAATACAAGAATTAGCAGTCTACGACTTCCACTCTCCTTAATTTTTCCTCTTTCATCCACTGAGAAAACATTCATTTCACTGAAAAGTAACAGTGCTTCATCTTGAAGAAATTATTATAGACAAATTGTGATTTTGAGTGATGCAGTATAAGACTGCCATACTGAATTTGGTTTGTCTTATTGTTTGTCAGAACAGCTCCTCTCTTGTTGGAAATCCCCACATTATCCAGGAGGCATCTGTGGACTCAAAAACACTCTCAGCATTGCAATGCGTCAATGAAGGCTCAGACACTGCAGGCAGAGTCCATCTTGATTAGAAAATAGTGGTAGTACTGCAGTGAGGATTTCACCCTATCTCAAAAACATACAAAAGCCACTATTTTTCTTGGTTTGTTTTGATTTGGTTTGAGACTTTTTTCAGCAATTGAATACAGTTTCTGCATGTTCTACACTGCCTCACTAGATGTAGCTCCTCCTTTGCAGTAGGTTGTATTGCAAAGTGGTTCATTAGCAAGCAGCAGCTCTCAAAATTGTCTTGCGTCTGATAAGCCTCAAGAGGTTAAGAATCTCTGTACACTAAAAGTTTTTAGGCTGCCCTCAGTTGCAAGCAATTGTGTAACTATCGTGGTACTCCTGGCAATTTACAGGAAAAGTCATTTATTTCATTACCTGTTGAGATATTTGTAAACCGTACCACAAATGTCATCACAGTGTGTGTTTTGCATATGTGCTAGGCTGCCATAAAGTTTGAGGAATACCAAGAAATCTTACACAGCAAAGTATTATTTGTCCAAAATTCTTAAGAAAACAATATATTGTTGATATTAAAACTCTTGCTCCTCCTAATTCCCTTACTTCTTTAGACAGCATTGACATGTGTGCATATATGAGGCTGACTTTAGGTGGGAGATAGGAAATGCTTTGCAGGATACCCTGGGTAGTCAAAAATTCATATATTTTGAGATGGGGAATGAGTATCTCCTCCTGTTCACATGCTTCTTTGTAAAATGTATCTTGAACCTTTGCCAAACATCAGCCACGTCATTATGATACAGAATAATCAGGATTCCTGGGCATCAAGGGTCCTGGATATGGAGCTGTTCAGGCTTCCTTTCCTATGGAACTATACCTTCAGTCAGGAAGATCATATCTTCCAATCATGCTCCTGGCTGAATACATAAGCCAAGCTTCACTATATCTGAGTCTCTGCCAGCTCATTCCATTTGTTTTTCAGTATAACTGTATGCTGGAAGAAAGTCTGTAGTGCTGTAGTTATTACACGTCCTCGCAGTGTTGGATTGGGAGCTCTGGTCTTAAGTACAAGAACATGTGGTATGGTTTGACAAATCCTGTGCTTTCACACTACTGATGGTATTCTTTCTAATGATGGCAGCAATTTAAAGTGCTAAAATTATTTCATTTGTTCTCCTGTATCTCTCCTTTTGCCTCCATCTACTACTCCAGGTTGGTCTCTACCTCTGTGTCATGTCTAGTCTGAAACATCACTGAAACAGCTTTGGAGATCTCTTTGTAGCACTGTAGTCATATGGATCATTAATAACAACCTACCAGGTTCATGGAATTCAATCACTTTTAATAACATTGGATCTACAGCACAAGATCATGGATCTGTGATACAAAGCCCATTTGAGTTTACTGATATGTATCTTCAAATCTCTTAAGAGTAATTCTGTTGAAATATATTACCTTGAGAATGAAATCCTCTTTCCATGACTCCATGTTTGACCTTCATGTGTCTGGTTAGGTTCCCCTTCAAGGTGAATTTGCTGGGACAGTAGAGGCACTTGAAAGGTTTACTGTCCGAGTGTAGATGCATGTGTCCCATTAAATTGTGCATTCTATTAAATTCTTTTCCACACAACTGTAAGCACAGTAAAATTGGCAATTATTAGTTCAAAGGGGTTCTTCCAAGGAGAACATTTTAAAAAGGAATAGGACTTACTCTTCTCAACTTGAACCGTGGTAGCTTCTGGGTGCAATTTTATATTACAAAATACAGGCAGAAATTATAGGTACAAGAACATGTGTTTGACCTCTATAGGGC
The DNA here is from genome assembly GCA_013397515.1 of Upupa epops. Taxonomy (NCBI): domain Eukaryota; kingdom Metazoa; phylum Chordata; class Aves; order Bucerotiformes; family Upupidae; genus Upupa; species Upupa epops. The sequence continues at coordinate 36,141 of VZRI01011913.1, forward strand.
CTTCCACACTGATGACACCTATAAATGTGGTGACTAGGACACAGTTACGGATTCCCCTAAAGAAAGAAATGTTGTAAGGAGAGGAGAGGCTTAAATGAGTAAGCTGTAAGACTCTTGGCTTGAATGAAATCTGAAGTACAACATTCTGCTCTGGTGAACCGTTTCATTTGTAGTTTATAAACCTAGCCTTTAATCAAGAGTAACACCAGGCAGAGATGAAGACACAAAATAAAACCCAAAAAGTGTTTCTGTGAAATGATCAAGCATAATACTACTTCTCCTTAAGCATGTGTCAGAAGGCTGCACTTTTTGCTTAAGGCTTGAAAAAAAAGCAATTCCTCTTTTTTTTTTGTTTCTTGTTCTCCTGTATCTCTCTGATGCTTTTATCTTGTTTACAGATTTCTGTGTTTCAGTGTCTGTGGTGAGTAAGCTGGAATTTAAACAGTCATGGGGCTGCAAGAATGACTCAGCTTTCCCTGAAGCATGTTCCTGTCAGTTCAAGCCATTGATCATGCAAGTTTCCCTTTGATGAAACAATAAAGTGCAGGTTTTTTTCAATTTGTTGTTTATCTAGATGGGTTCTTTTGTAGTCTGGTCCATTGTAAATAAAATGTATTCTCAAGACATGAGAGTTTGACACCACTATTACAAGCCTCTAGTCTTACATGTCTTCTAGTCTTTTCATATGAGATTTTATAAATTGACATTCAAGTGGCTGTTTCCATCCTCTGCACAATCCTGTGTTTGCTTTCTACTTCAGGTCGTTGTTTTTTGGAGACATTTTAGACAGATACTTTTATGATCAGATGTATTCATTTTTTAATGTTCTTTTTTACTGTGTGAGCCAGAATCATCATTACTAACCAAAGCTTCCATCAAACCCTGTACTTTACTGAAAGGCAATTACTGAGATTTCACCAAATATTTGGTCTAATCTGATTTCGGATTATGTTTGTTTTGCTAGTACACGAGGTCTGCTGTAGCATTTTTTTTTATTCAAATTCACAAAGGCATCACCTGCATAAAATGTAGGTAGAGGAGATATCCTTGGTGAAATATTATTATATCCTTTACATTTTAAACCATCTCTTGAGGGAAATTGGTAGCAATTCATTAATAAAATTTGCAGGGGTATTGTTTTTAATAAAAGTTAGAGTTGAGTCAATGCTAAAAAAATATTGAAATAGTCTCCACTTTGTAAAAAAAAGAAAAGCTTCAGCTTATTAAGTTCTTTTCTGTGATTTGCTGTCTGATTTGGCTAATGCAAACCATTCAACAAATACATGCATCTGCAAAATGGTCACAAAGTTGGTGGGTGATATGGGTGATGGGAGAGAATAGCCACAGAAAATGACTTACCAATTTGTGAAAGTAAGATATCTGATTCCAAGAATCATCAATCCACTTAGGAAAGAAATCTGTCTGCTACCCAGGGAGGTTGTGGAATCTCCTTCTTTGGAGACATTTAAAACCCACCTGGACATGTTCCTGTATGACTTGATCTAGGTGATGCTGCTCTGGCAGGGGGATTGTACTAGATGATCATTCAAGGTCCCTTCCAATCCCCTAACATTCTGTGACTGATTCTTTGCATTCCAAAAAAGGTAATATGCCAGATTATATATATTCAGGAAAGGAATAAGCAAAAATTTCTGAAAGAGAGGAACTGCTGAGAGGAACAGATTGAAGAAGCAGCACTGTTAAACACAGAAAAATCACAAAGAAGAACAGCATCTGATTACGTCTTGACAGCTGCTGTAACAATTTATGACATGTTGATACTTCTCTGACTACAAGAATACCACTAATAACACTGTCTTAACACTTCTTAGCAAAGCTTCTGGTTATCTGCTCCTATTACACCAGACCCGTGTTCCAATAGGGTTTGCACTCTGGTAGCTAGGTCTTCACTTCCCAATCCAATGGTAACCAAGGAAAATCAGGCTGAAGAGATGAATGAATATTAAACCTGAATGGCTAGACTACTTCATGCATATATGCAAATCTATATCACTGTATCTATGCCTATATCACTACCACTACATGTATGAAGCATTAAAATGGCTCTAGTAGAAGCTTTTATTTTTTCTCTTTCTGTCAAGGCACAATTTATTTCTCTTTCTTCCCAACAAGAAGACAGGATTTTGTAAGGCGTAGTTCTTTACTGCATAGAAATTTTGTGTCACTAAGTAAAGCGGGTACATTCCTCGTTTTCCAAAGTCATACACAATATTAGCAACATATAATGTGTTCTTGACTTGAAATCTCCTCTGGAAGCATAAGGAAATGATACTAGAGTGAAGAGGTGTGGCAGGAAAAAGAGGTAAACTTGGACATGAAAATCCTGTGGCATAGTCTCTGGGTAACCTATCCTTTTCAAAAGACACAAGACAACTTTCAGATGAATTTCCATGATCCAGAAGGTGGAGGAAACATGTTTGGGGCTCACATGGTGGAAGACAGCAACACAGAACTAGCTGGGGTTCACATGTAGTATTTAAATAATAGATTAATAAAATCATAGATTCATAGAATGCCTTGGGTTGGAAGTGATGTTCAAAAGTCTTCTTGTCCAACACTCTCTGCAATGAGCAGAGGACATTGTCAACTATCTATAGGTTGCCCTAAGTCCCATCCAGTCTGACCTTGCATGTGTCCATGGGTGAGGCACCTAACACCATTCTGGGCAACTTACTCCAGTATTTCACCCTCTCATTGTAAAAAATATCTTCCTCATATCTAGCCTAAATCTACCAATTTTTGATAAAAATCACTACCTTTTGTCTTGTCACAACAGGACCTGGTTAGAAGTATGTCCTCATCTTTCTGATATACCCTTTGTATTTATTAAAAGTCTGCAATAAGGTCTCCCTGCAGAGCACCCTTAGTATGCAGACCAAACTAGAAAGTCCACTTTATTTCTTTCCAAACTACTTTACTTTCACATTTTCTTTGGGTTTTAATCCTGCTCTTCATCCCATTGTTTTAGATGAAAAAAGCAAATTTCAAAGCATCTGCTGCAAAGTGTATTTAGCTGGTCTGGAGAAAAGTTCATTGCATTCTTTATTGGAGATACAAAACGTTGATTTCAGCACTGAAATCAACTGTAAATGTCACAGAAGCTTTCTGCACAAATCAGTATTAGCACTAATGCACCAGTTGGTGCAGGCCTTCTGGAAGTGTTCAGTGCTGGGGTGTTTTTAAACAGATATAAACAAGGCAGCATGGGCTCAGGCCTTTATATGCTACAGAGAAGTTTACTCTTCAGAGAAAAAGCAAACACAGAATCAGACTACAGCTGGATGAGGAAACAGAAGGGACAACTATTTGCTACTCCCTCACTTCAGATAGTCTGTGCTTAGCTGTGATTAGACACATAGGAAAGGCTCGTGTTTTCTTTTGCTGTGAGAAAAAGGTAAAGAAAACCATGGCATGTGGTGAAGTAGAAAGGCTACTGCTGTGCTCTCTTTCCCTTGCATTCTTCTTCTTCTTTTTTTTTTTTTCTTCATAAGAAGGGTGTTCCTTTCCTCAAAGAGAGAGGGAGAGGGAGAAAGACTGTAAACTGTCCAAAAGGACCGTGAGAAAACAGGAAGCTTTGAAAAGTACAAGAGAAAGCAAGATGAAATCTATTTGCAGGCGGTTCCCCGGGGACATGTGAGCCATTGTTAAGCAGGCTGTTCATACAGCTATATCCTTCCTTCTGCTGAGGAGGAGCTTGGTGCCAAAAGGCTGCTATCTGGTCATTGCCTTAACCCTCAGAATACCAGCCAGAAATACTTGCTAGAGTGTTTAAAGGTCTCTGTCAGAGAAGCAAGGGATGTTCCTAAAGCCAAAGAGTAATTCCTGATTATGTCTTCTCTTTTTCTCTCTACGCAGTTCAGGGTCAGGTGGGTAGGTTCATTCCCCTCCAGCCATACGGAGAAACTGTTTCACCATGCTTACTTGTTTCTTTTCCCCCAGGAACACTGGGTGGGGACACAGAAGTAAAAGAATAGGAAAAACAGGTGTTCCTGTAGAGCTTTTGTTACTGTCTGGAAAACATACTGGTGGTACTCCAGTTTCTGGTCTGAGCTTTTGCCATCTCCAACTTTTAGTGGTCTGTCATCATCAAACTCTAATCTGATTACAAACTTCCAGCTAACCCGAGCATACCTAAAAAACAGTGTGTCCAAATACTGTGTCCGGAATAGCTGATCAAACAATCAAGATTCTTTTTTGAAATTTGAGAGGTCAGAGGAGGTCTTCGACCAAATAGGAACAAAAGTGCAGGTTTGCAGGTGTTGTCAAAGAATGAAAGTCTGCAGCAGACTTTCTCCAGGCATTTCAGTATTAAAAATGATTTTATCAGTATACAATGACACCAGTCCTGGTACACAAAATAATATTTTACTAGGACATAAATGAAAATGAAACAGAATGTTAAAGTAGAAAAACTTCACTGTTATTTTTTTTAATGCTTCAAAGTTTTCAGATTGAATTAAGGAAGAAAAAATAATAATTTTGACATTTTCCTATTAAAATTATCATTGAATGCTATGTTTTCTTGTGATATTTTTTAATCTGGCATTTTTCAAGAGAAAATACTTTAATTTAAAATCTTTCATGTAGCTCTGCTTCTCAATGAAATGTTCTTTTTGAAAAAAAAAATTTAATTCCATAAAGATATTGGATGAAAGCACTTAAAAAATTGCTTCCAGAACAGTCTTCAGTTACTTGGGTATAAAGTGGGTAATATGCTCTATTATGCATTTATAGTCCCCTTAGAGCAAGTCAAAGTGGAAATAAAACTTACACCCTTTGATTTCACAAGGTATGACTAATGAACCAGCTAGGCAGCAAAAGGAGCAGATAGATTGTCCAGTACTTATCAAGAATATAAACTTCAATAATTCATAAGGAGGATATCGGAGATGTGCTCAGTCAAGAAAGTCAAAGCCTCAAATGCTTGTAGGAAGGGAGGAGAAGAGACTATGGAAAGGAGATGCCTGCCTCCAGTGTGCTGGAGGAAGACAGCAAACTGGAATTAACATGGGATTCTTGAAAGGTCAAGTGGTCTCAGAGGCTGTTTTGTTAGGATACTGATGTCCTGACTGGAATTCCAGTCTGGTAATTACACTTGGCATATTCAAACGTTTCTACAGTTGTGTTTTTCTGTGGCTTTGACTCCTTCCCTGAACTATTTGCTGCTATGTAAGTACAGCCTGCATAAAGAAAGAAAACCAATCTGGTTAATGCTAGTTTAATTGAAACCACAGGATGTGTTAGCAAGTATTTTTCTACTAATTCTGCTGTATTACATGGTGAACATATCATAGGACTATCCAGTGGGTTAGTGCCTCTGTCACCAAATAAACTTGCCTTGCATTTAAAGGGTTTGACATCAGAGTGAACAATCATGTGGGCCTTGAGTGTCTGCTTCTGCACAAAGCTCTTGAAGCACAAATGGCATTGGTAGGCTCTGATGTTGGTGTGGATCAGGACATGTCGCTTCATGTTGGCCAGCAGAGTAAATTCCCGGCCACAGATTCCACATTTGTGCTCTTTCACACCCTGTAAGAAAATGAAAAATCAGAAAATTCTGTAGCTGGATAATACTTTAGACAATTTAACTTCAATAAGCCATACATATCTATATATACATATATAGATATATAATATTAATTCTGCATTAGAAAATCAGGTAATAAACTATTCCACTTTTAACAGCACTAGCTCAAGTAATAGACATTTATTAATATTTTTTTTCCCTGCTAAATCCTTACAAGAGCCTGAGAAGCAGAGAATGAAAACAAAATGTAAGCTTAATGAAATAATGAGTTTTTCCATCAGTATGTTTACAAATGTGCAAGACATAGTCAATAGCAGAGCTCCTCTGTCCTGTTCTGCTGCTTTTGTGAAGTATGGGTCAAATGCACAAAGTTATTGATGAAGAATAAAAGTTAAGAAGTTAAAGAACTAAAGTAATGCTTGCCTTTGAAAATGGAACACCATTGGCTTCTGAAAAAAACATAGCCTTGTTTTGAAGAAAGTTGCAGAAAACAATCTGAAGTGAGCTAGATGTAGTTAAGCAATGTCACCAAATAAGATTATACATTCCATCCGACAAGTAGAAAAGCCTCTTCACTCTTTGTGGGACCTGAACTAATGCTAATTGAATGATCTCATTTTATCTGGTATTTGAAGAGCTTTTCTAGCACCTAGCATTATGCCTAGCCACCAATTTACTAATGCTTCATTCAATATTTTGTTCATACTCATGTGATCTAAATGACACTTCCTCCAAAATAATTTAGTTAATATGAAAAACAATTAATTTACTGTTAAATGCTTGAGAATTTTTAGTACAACTTGCTGTTCATGGTGCAGATTTACTACAGAAGTGCCCAGAGCTATTACTTCTCTCTCCTGCAGGCCCACATTAAGAGTAGACTTGAAACAATCTTTACTTGCATATCAGTCAGTGGGTTTCACTGTTTAAAAAAACAAAGTAAAACCTGGGCACTAAGAGTGGCTTTAATTGCCCGCCTATGTGATTTGAGGCTGCATTTGGTCAGCTAAGTACTGTTAAGATTGTTCACAGATGATACCACCTTCAGCTGTGAACAAAGAAGCAGGCACAGGAGCATTGCATAACTAAGTCTTAAATTAGTAGAATTTTGTGTGTGGTAAATCAAACAACTAGGGAGTTTCCAATAACAGCAGAAATTATAATCATGTACTTGGAAGAAAAAGCAAATGTGAAAATAGAGGTGGTTGTTTTTCAAAAGAAAATATGTCTGTAAAACTGAAAAGATGTGTCTTTCTGTATTTATATTTTCCATCTAAACATCAAAATTCAAGAGTTAAAGGAAAAATATGCAAAATTATTATCATAAAATGGGGAGGGGATGGTGAATTTTCTCCATATTTTTATAAAATGGATAAAACTATTTCAGACATTCTTGAATGGAACATTTACAGTTTTTACCATTTTTGAAAGCAATCATCCTGGGGCTATTCGAAAGCCTGCTCCTAGAATAAACTGACTTTGCTGTCATTGCTGTCAGCAGTGAGAAAACTGCCCCTAGATGCAAATTGACTGGCAATATCATCCTGCTTGTCTACTTTTGTTAACTGGCTTTCTGGATAACTTATGCACAAAGGGGATTTTTAAAAAAATTTTCTTATAACATATTTAATTTTGCTGCATCTATGCAGTCTACTGCAAATCCACCTACCTCCCAATTAACAGAGCAAAGCAATAGATTTTTTTAGTTTTTAGGTTTTTTTAGTAGAAAATGTCTGTTAAAATTTTGGCAGATATTTTGCAGGTCTACATAGTTATGTCATTACCAAAGGTTGTTCTGAAGATAAAACACAGAAATGGAAAGAAGTTAATACAGTTTTGAGAAGTAATACAGATTATTTAATTGAACTCCTTCATAAATATATATTTCAGTTTATGTTTATATATATGTATACATATTATGTGTATATGACGTAAATATATAATACACTTATGTGTACATACTACATAATACATATATATATACACATATGCATATATATACATACTACATACATACACATATATATATATAAGAAGGAGTTTTTATATATATATATTTGAACTCTTTATAATGAAGTGAGGGGGTTTGTCTGTGCTTTCTTAGGACTGACAAAGCTTCTACTGCAGCAGCCCTGCCGGAGCATTTGCTTTGCATGAAGTCTCCAACTGGCCAGCATTAGTCTGTATAGGTCCATTACCTTCCTTCTGATTAGGATATGCATGTATTTTTTATATTCTGTAATCCTTGTGCTACATTTCTGTGCAAGGTAAGAGTGTAACCCACACTGGCTTACCTTGTGAGTTAGAGAGTGTTGTTTCAGGTGGTGAGGCTGCACAAACTCCATACCACATTCAGTGCAGATGTATGGGCGGATGTCTTTGTGCTTCATCATGTGGTTTTGCAGCTGGCTTGGATATTGGAAGGTCTTATCACATTCAGTGCAGTTGTACTGTATAGGGCCACGATGTGTTGTTAAGTGTCTCTTCAGCTGGGCCAGTGTTGGGAAGTCCAGACCACACTCCACACAAATGTTCTCTCTGCCACTCTCATGCTTAGACTCATGTGCTTTCAGCTCACTGGGATAGGCAAAACCTCTGCCACAGATCCTGCAGTTGTAAGGTTTGATGTCACTGTGTTGCATCATGTGCCTTTTAAGGTGACTGGTTTGAGTAAAAGCCTTGTGGCACACCTGGCACTTATGTGGCCTAGTGCCTTGGTGTGTTAACATATGTGTGTGTAAGTGGCTCAGCTGTTTGAAAAGCTTGCCACATCGAGTGCAAGCATGTGGCTTAATACCACTGTGCCCCAAGATGTGAGTGACCAAATTGTACTTGGATGTATAGGATTTCTCACATGTGGGACATTGCCAGCGTTTCTGTTCACCCCCTACGTCAACATAGTAGCTGTCATCTATCTGAAGGTTGACATCTACTCTTTCAACTTTCTGTTTATTATCACCACCTTCTCTTACTTCAGCCCTCCTGAAGGGTGGCTCTGGAGGTCTTTTCATTTGAAAGGGATTCCTGAAATGAAAGTTTGGTGGCACAATAAATGGAAGCATTAAGCCAGGGTGGACTTTAGGATAATAAGGATAAGGAGCCTGCATGAATGCTGGACTACTGGGCCATGCCATGTTAGGCTTCACTGGTTCTTGCTTAATGGGCTTGCCTCCAAAATGCTCCAGAGTTCTGTAGAACTGAAAACCAAAGTTGCAAAGGTCAATCATCTGGGAACTGTACTTGGGCTGTGTTGGCTGCTGGAATACCAAGGGGAGACTGGAAGAGCCTATATCATTGTGATCTTCAGGTCTGTCTGCTGGTGACGAGGAACCCTCAAGGGCAATAGAAAGAGGCATTTTTGTTGGCATGCTCTTGCGTTTCCGAGACCCTCCTTCCAAGGACCCCTGAAATGTCTCCATGTCTTCCAGAGGAGAAGAGCCATAGCAAAACGGTGAGAGGTGTGGTCTGAATTCTTCACCAAACTGAGTTGTTCTGTGTGCCTTTGTGACAGGGTTTAACAACTGCAGGCAGCGGGAGAAAGGAGAGGCTCGGGTACCATCCACATTAAAACCCGTTTCTTCATTCATCATATTTGTTTTTTTCTGTGTTGCCCAAGTGCCTTTAAAAATCAAACAACAATAAAAACAAACAAACAAAAAAAAAACCCAAAACCAAACAACACCAAGTCCCTTTATTTATGTTCTCCTAAGTTGAACATATTCTTATCTGTTATTATTTTGGAGGTTGTTGGGGGTGTTTTTAGTTAAATTCAATAAAGGATGTATTAGGCCCATATAAGAGAAAGGTCTTTTAAAGTAGAATTATTTGGCTAGGGCAGAACAAAGAACCTTTGGAAATTGGTGCTTTAAATCAAGTCTGACCTAAACAACACCTTTGTGACATAAAGATGCTCCACCATGACACACCACTTCACAGCTGAATCAGTATGTCAGTTTTGTCTGCTTGGTGTAATTCAGTCAGGCTATTTGAGGGCAAAATCCTGTTCTTGGCTGCGCATGCACTGGCTCTAGAAATTGGCGGTGCATCTGAAGGATATGGCAATACAAACAATAACGTGCACATTTATTATGGCTGTGACATGAAAAGGCAAAGCCAAGAAATGTTAAACTTCTTTGTACCATTAACATGTGCTGCTGTGAGAGAAAACAATGGCCAAGTGATCTAAGGACACTGTGTACCATCAGGTTTTGTGCTCTGTTTCCTGGCTTCTCTCACTTTGTTTTGCAATAAGAAAGGGGAGATGAATTTATTTTTTTTGTTTTAATCTCAGGGATATTTACCTGTCAGATTTGTATATACTTACTTTAGGGGTTTTGATTCTAAACAGATGGGCAAAATCTCCACTATAAGACTAAATATAGAATTAGTGTCAGGAGCCCCCCAAATCTCCAAAGTAATTGACGTCTCAGGATGCTCCAAGAGGTTTGAGTGGTACAGTGTGACAAGGTAGATTAGTAAATTCCTTCTGGCAACATTTATTTTCCACTGATTATGCATGGAGTTTCTGCTAAACTATCCATTTAAGACATCTGTTATGAATTTTGGTTCATCTTAAATCAGGTTTTTACTTTTGCCTTCGTTGTCCAGGATCATAGATCATTTAGACTAGAAAAGGCCTTTAAGACTGAGTCTAACCATAAACCTAACACCACCAAGGGAACTGCTAAAACATCTACATTTACACAACCTTTAAATATCTCCAGGGATGGTGAATTAACCACTTTCCTGGGAAGACTGTTCCAGTGCTTTATAACTCCTTCAGTGAAAAATGTTTTCATAATGTCTGATCTAAACCTTGGCATAAGTTGAGGCCATTACGTCTTGACCTATCAGTTGTTACTTTTGAAAAGAGACTGACACTGACCTCATTATAAACTCCTTCCAGGTAGCTGTAAAGAGCAGTAGGTTCCCCCTTCAGCCTCCCTTTCTCCAAGGTAAACAATCCCAGTTCCCTTAGCTGCTCCTCACAGGATTTATGCTCCAGACCCTTCTCTAACTTTGTTGCTCTTCTTTGGACATACTACAGCACTTCAATGTCCTTCTCATACTGGAGTATCCAAAGCTGAACACAGTATTTGAAGCACAGCCGCTCCAGCACTTAATACAGAAGGACAGTCTGCTGGCCACAATATTTCTGATACAAGCCAGGATGCCATTGGCCTTCTCAGCCACTGGGCACACTGCTAGCTCATAATCAGCTGGTTGTTGACCAGCAGCCCCAGGTGTTTTTCCACTGGGCAACTTTCTAGCCATGCTCTCCCAGATCTATAGCACTGTATGGGGTTGTGTCTGATCTCATAGGCTGTAAGGCCTCATAGCATTTGTTTTTGTCCATGGATCCAGCCTGTCCGTATTTCTCTGTAGAGCCTCTCTACCCATCAAACAGAACAACAAACAGTCCAGCCATGCCACCAGCAAAATTACTGAAGTTGCATTCAGTCTCCACAGCCAGATCATTGATAGACATAACTGGCCCAAAACTGTGTTCTCAGGATCACCACTTGTGAGCAGCCACCAACTGGATTGACCTCCATTCCCCAACACTCTTTGGGTCCTGCCATCCAGACAGTTTTTCCCCAGCAAAGAATGCATCTGAATAGCCAGTTTTTCTGGAAGAATACTGTGGGAAATTGTGTTAAATTCTTTACTAGGATCTAGATAGAAAACATCCTCAGCCCTACCCTCATCCACTTGTCATAGGAGATAAAGTTTCTCAAGCAGCATCTGCCTTTTTCATAAACCCATGCTGACTGGTTATTCTATATGAGCCATGTGATGACAGCCAGAATGATCTGCTCTATGAGCTTCCCCAGGCCTGCAATTTCCTGGATCCTTTTTCCAGCACTTCTCATAGTTTGGGATCACGTATGCTAACTTCCAGTCAGCTGGGAACATCAGTTAATCAGGACTACTGGTAAATGATTTGAGTGGCTTGGTGAGCACTTCTACCAGGTCCCTCAGTACCCCTGAGTGCATCTGGCCTAATAGAGTCAGGGGTATCTTAGTGATGTCGTTAACCACTAGGCAGGAGACTAACCATTTTCCATTGGATTACAATGGCTTCATTCTGCTCCCTGTCTCTGTCTTCCAGCTTAGGAACGGAGTACCCCAAATCAACCAGTCTTACTCTGACAAAAAGACTGGGGCAAAGTAGACATTAACTACCTCATCCTTTGTCTCTATGTTTCCCTCTGTATCCCATAAAAGACAGAGATTCTCCTTAGTCCTCCTTTTGTGACTGATGTATTTATAGAAACAATTTTTTTGTGGTATAGCCAGATTCACTTCTAGTTGGGTTTTGACAGTTCTAATTTTCTCTGTGAATAACCTCACAACATGTGTATAATCCTCCTGAGGGCTGTATAGATGTACAAGGACCTATCCAACAGTAATAGGCAGAGACTAATTTTGCAAACTCCAAATATTTTCCATTTGTCACCTGTGACGTTGATGCTATTTTAACACTGCTGGATTGAGAGCATGATGATGGTCAGATTACTAAAGACACTTCTGTTTCTTTTTCAGGAAACTCTATGCTGAATAAACCTGCTTCTAAAGATGGATAAAAAGCACTTCTCTGTAGCCTAGTTAGTCTCTGGAAGATAGAACGTATCTAAAAATCTACTTGCAAACAGAATACTTCACTATGACATGGTATACTGTTAAATTATCTTTGAGATACATTTTGCAGCTAAAAGCTCAGTGACTGAAGTGTGGGATGAAAAATTTAGACAAAAGAAGGAGTAGTAATTGAAGTAAAAATTGTGGGATCCCTACACTTATGATTAAAAAACACCTGTGATAATGTAAAAATCTAAAAGAAAATGTTTATAACTGCGACAACTATCCAATAATTTATCAGGTGACTTCCAGCCCATAGCTCCTTAAACTGAAATAGCGTCTATACAGTATGTATGTATGTGTATTGTATCTGTGTATATGTGTATTTACGTAACACATGTAATTGTGCTTTGTCAATCTAAGCTGGGCAAAGTAAGGTACAGTTAAATCTTGAAGACTTATTAAAAAAGGAGAAGGGAAAGGGAATCCTCTGCATACTCAAAAATACTCCACCTCTTTCCAAAACAGAAAATGGTTTGTTTTTCCAACATTAAGTGAAGTTAAACTTTGAATGTTAAAATCTGCAAAGTGAAACTTGTGTTTTAAATCTGATGGGTTTCTTGGCCTGAGGGAATGGGGAGTTACTACAGCAACTTGTGATAAAGGGGCTTGTAATTCCAGGCTCCCTCTTCTTGGCCAATAGGTGACTGCAAACTGGTATGACTGGTTTAGAGCTTCTGATTCTTTTCTTTCTTGTCTTTCTATGGATAGAGACATGTGCACAAGGCTGGGCATGGTAGCATTCTTGCCCTGGGAACATGGTGAATGGAGTGATAGAGAGAGTGGCACTTGAACAATTGTGGAAGGAAGGTTTCATCTGGATTCTGCTGTCTGCTGAAATGGGGAGAAGGGTGTTTTTTTACCCTCATTTGTGGCTGTAGGAATCATTGCATTGGAAATGGAGAACTGACTTGGAAATATATGGAACAGGGAACTAGACCGTAAAATGCCTAGTGACTCTAAGAAATGTGTGCACAGACTGAGTAGAGACCATGTTTCCACATGGAAAAAGAACTGCTGGAAGTCTTTCATTTGAAAGAGATAGCAACTTGGTCCAGTTATGTAAGAACATGTGATTAATCTCTGTATGCCTTTGTGTTGGTGTTTTAGTGTGTGGTGAGTTAATTGTATCTTGGTTTCTTCCCTAATTTTGTTTTTTGTTTTGACCAATTAGCACTTTATCGAAATTAATTTTTTCTCCAATTTGTTCAAGTGATCCAGTGAAGACAATACAAAACATGCCTGTAAACCAGACATATTTCTCCTGAAAGGACAGGCCTGTCCCTCAAATAGCTTTTGTCTTGTGTATCTCATTCTTTCCCAGCAATATGGTATAAAATTCACCAGAAAGCACATAGTAATTGAGAATCCAGCTATGTTATGTACTGCTTTTGTTGGATTGTTGAAATACTGCCAAAAATATAGAAAAGTGACAGTGAATTGTGTCTAATTGCTCTTTTGTCTCTTGACCACAGCATATTTCCTTCTTCCACAGCTTGTCTTGTGCAAAATCTCAGTGTTTCTGAAACATGTAATTATGGTGGAGGCTCTAAAACTGATTGAAATTAACAGACATTTAATTTCTTTGTGCTACTAACCTTTAGCCACTTTCATTGAGTGTATGATTTCAATCCAGGGTCCACAGCTACACACATCACGGGACCAAGCCTACTGGGAAAGAGTTTAGACAGTCAGTGACCAGCAAAGAGAGGTGTTATCCAACAAAAGGGCACATAGAAGGGGAAGGACAATACAGATTTGCAGCCTAAGCATGGATCACCTTGCTGCTGTTTTACTCCTTCAGTCTGCCACACCCTACAATGTAAAACTTAACTGATGAACGACTGACTATATGTAGTTCTCATCTGCTTTCATGTTGGTATCAAATCCTTGCTAATCTGAATGTAGGCATGATCTTCACCTTAACTAGAATGCAATATCATAGCATCTTCTGTACTGAGGAAATCAGAGAAGAGACAATGAATTGACCAACTTGCAAAAGCATAGTTAAGAAACAGTCTGTACTTCTTCAAATAACTTCAGTAGAGAACTTTAAAGCTTTCAATAGCACAGTTCCTCAAAAATTTTGTTCTATCTGACTCTGGAGTAGTGGATTTCTTTTTCGTGTTCAACAATATGTGAGGAGGGGTGTGAAGTGAAAAAAATTTTATTATATGTCTCCTAGTGACCTTTTGTTTTTCCTTTATAAGCACTGTAAATCTTTCTCTCTTCAATGCTTATTGTTGTAATGCTATGTAGCACAGCGGAGCATGATTCTAAACATTGAATTTGGTTTAAAACTGGGTAGACACTAAAAATTCTAGCTTTATTCAGAAGTATTTCAGCTCCTCAGTTTCAAAAACTTAGCCTGGAAAGCTCACTGAGACAGGTTTCCATGCTGCACTTGCACTCAAACATAATAAAACCTAAACCTGAGCACTCCAAAGCTTATTAAAGTTAGTTTCTTTAGAACAGACCAACATCACAGTTTCTTTCTTTATGTAAATAAGTATATTTTGGAATATTGTTTTTTGAAAAAATGGAACCAGAAATAAGCTTTCTCCCTACTCTTTCATTAAGAGAAAAGAAAGGCTACAAGTTCAGATAGTTATTGAGATATTTCCAAAATAGAATATCTATGCAGAAGATGCTGTTAATTCCCATGAAAGAGGAACAGTTCAATACAGAATATGAATCACCATTTACTTTCTCATTTCCACTCGTATTTTCTACAAAGTATTTTTAGAACAGACTGTCCAGTCTACAAGCATATGCTTCGCACATTCCTCAGTGAGTATTCTATACTGAAGACAACAGCGTATTTTCTTCATACTTCAGTGGAACAAAGATTCTACTTCCCATGTGAAAGTGCCTTTTGTTGATACACTAGTAACAAGCCCAGCCATAAAAATGTAAGGTAGTGAAGTTTTTCAGTCTGAAACACTGAGCGTAGAAGTCAGTGCTGTTTTTTTTGTCTTGGGCAAAACAATATTAAAACCAGAAGTAAGACCAGGATGAGTGAAAGTGATATGCATCCTCTGAAAATGAGGAAAGGACTACTTATTAGGAGGTTTGCACTTGTTTGCTGTTTCAGAAGTTTTGAGAGAGGAGACCGTAGGCAACCTAAAGGTGATTGAAGATACTGAACAGCTTCTTTTAGCTGGAAGAGAAATTCCACTTTTAGTTAAGCATGTCTGACTGTGAAAATCATGCACTGTATTTTTGCTTTCCTTTTGGCACCTAAAGTACTGGCACCTAGAAAGAATGAAATCCAGCAACTGTTTCTGTGTTAGATGTGGTGAGAATCAGCGACAAATGACAATTACATTCCTTTTGCTAAATTGAACAGCTGGAGAGCTTCAGCCTGAACAACCAAGTGGGTTTTCTTCAATCACTGACTTTTGTAATTTTGTTATTATAGAGATGTTTATGGTTATCTTAATAGTTTTAATGGGATTTCCTTCATTCAGTTCACACTTCCAAAAATGTTCTGGTCCTAAATGTATTCTGTCATATAGCTTTTGAACTAAGGACCAAATACTTTGCTTATTTTTCACTCATTTATTACTTACACCAAATTTCTGTAAGTCTCAGGATATGACAAAAAGGGTTGTAGTATTAAATCATGGAATGGATTGTATTGGAAGATACCTTAAATATTATCTAACTCCAACCATTATATGAATGGAATTAACCTCTTTTCAGCAGCAAAGCAGTGATCCCTAGTGAATCTACACTGCTTTGAGTTACTTGTCAGACTGAAAATCGCAGGAATACGAACATGTACAAACATGAATGTATCCACTACAGGTCACCAAGTATTTTCAGTGTGTGAGCAAAATTATGCAATAATGTTGCTGTTCCTCATTTCTTTTTCTCTTGGGAATTTCATCATTTTGAGTACTGGAAAACCAATTATATGGACAATTTTAGCCTGTAATTTTCAAGTGTATCTTGCAGTTTTGCTGGTTTTATGGCCCATCTTGGATAAAAGAGTAGACTATATGATAATTCTATTTGTTATCAGTGAAATCCATGCACATGGTTGTCATCTGTGCAGATAGATTTTTATTTGTAGGTTCTTCCATGGTGAATAATGCCGAAGTTTTGAATCTGCATAGAAGATTTGTAGTTATTTTAATACTTTCTGCAATTAATACCATTGTTGTTCAGTAATGGATTATTTGTATAATCTTCTTCAAATGAAGGTATCTTATTTGCGGTAGGCTTGATTGACTACATTCATTAGAGTCATTAGGGGATGGCAGCAGGTAAAAGACCATGTTCAAACACATACCAGATCTCCTCTAAAATCCATATGAACTTTTATTATTTAGAGAAGCCCATGACACGTTTTCCCTTCATGCCCTTCAGGCATAAATATCTACATTTAAAGCACATAAATTTGAAAAATCTGACACCATTATCATAAAAATGAGTATGTATTAATATACTCAAGCTTAGTACAGTTAATAGACCCAAATTACCCTTGAAGTCTTTATGATACATTATTCAAAGCTAACACAAAAGATTATTTATGTTTTAAGTGAAAACAGGCAGTTTTCTTGCCAGTGTTGAGCCAGAAAAAGTCAGACATTTGGACTACCTTGCAAAAATAGACATGGATTTAGGGAAAATACTCAATATCAGTGACAACAGATACCACTTAGAGAGATATGAATTTTGAGGAAGCCTTAAAAAGACAGACATGAGCTAGAAATAATAGCTATTGTGGCATTTATTAAATATTTTCCAATACTGCTTCTACAAACACTTTTTTTTTTCTCTCTCACATGTATGTAGACCCTGTGTGAAATAAAGTCCTTGATTTAACCCTCAGCTTCACTTCTGAGGTAAGACTTCTTGTCTTGTGTCTTTTAAGACAGTTATGTCTGCATAAATTAATAAAACTATCAAGATAGATATATTGTCATAAATATGTCTCTTCCCTTTTGGGATTACCATCATTAATAGAGATGGAATTGGAAAAAAAGGGAACAGTTGTTCATGAAAACTATCCGCTGTGACCAGTAATAAGAAGGGAATAGATCAGTTTTTTCGTTCCTACATTAGTATGATTGTACTGAGGAGCTCAGTATCTTTTCACTTCTCCTTGGGAAATCACATTCATCTGCTGGTATTAGGCTTCAGAACATAACTTCTCCTTTCCATTAATAAATGTGTTCCTTTTCTCAGCAAATACTTAGTAAAGGTAAACTGACAAACTTGGTAAATCTTCCTACGTTAGTAATCAGAGCTCATGAAGGTTTATAAAAGACTTTCAATTAACTCTGAAAGTAATGCTAAGCAATCTTCCTTGTCATTTATTACTGGTTCTGTTGTCCAATGGGAAATGAACCCATCTATGCCCTGACCAAATTTGACAAAGTGGTAATATATACATGAAAAAAAGAAAATTGCATCTTGATACAGTATGTTAAAAGCTGGTAAACTTTGCAAACAGGTGTAATGGAAATTCTACTGTCTAAGAAACTTAATTGATTAAAAATCTGACACATTTATACAGCTAAACAAGAGACAGCAAATACATGAAATGAGTAATGAACTTTCAAAAATACTTTATATTTTAAACAATTATGTTTCCTTCAATGGCTCTGTTTTGACTTGTCTTCCTTGCTTCATGTTGAAAGCTTGAACACTTTAGATATTCCTTCTGCTCTAAGCACATCCTATGCATTGTAGCTTCATTAATGTTGTCCAGGAGCTGACAGCCAGAAATATATACAATAGCAATACCCTCTCTGTGTTTTTGTGCACTGCCTTTATAATGGCTTTTGAAATCACCTTGGATATGTGTGTAACTTTGTCTTGTACTCAATCTTCAAGAAGCAAGGCACTGTTAGATATTTTCCAGAAGCATAATTACTTTGGTATTTCTTGTAATAGAGAAAATGTTTAGAAGAGTATCAAAATCTATTGTCTATAACTTAAAAATGGTTTTTATTCTGATAATTAATTAATGTGTTATACTAGATTCTGATACGTCCTCTGCTGAAAGCCTGGAACAGTCCAACCGCTAGCCTTGACAAAGCTTGGGGATTGTTTGCGGTAGCAGATGTGCTTATAGAGTGGTTTATGGTGGTATTTGCTGTTCAATGGTGCCATTGATTAGATTTTAAAAAACCCATTTGTGCTATAGTGTGAGGTAGCTGTAGATATTTTTCTTCTCTCCAGTATGATGACTCTGTTTTCAGTTTAGCAAAATCACAGAATCACAGAATTATTGAGGCTGGAAAAGGCCTCTAAGATCATCACATCACGTTCAGCATATGACCTAGTATCACCACATCAGCTACACCAGGGTACTAAGTGCTGCATCCTGTCATTTCTTAAATGTCTCTGGGGGTGGGGACTCCATCACCTTGCTGGGCATTCTAATATCTGATCACCCTTTCCCTGAGGAAGTGCTAACATCCAACCTAAGTTCCTAACATCCAACCTAAACCTGCCCTGGCACAGCTTCAGGCCATGCCCTCTCTTCCTACCACTAGTTGCCTGGCACTCAGGATGCTACCTGTCTACACTTCCCTTTAGGTAGTTTCAGAGTCTGATAAGTTCCCCCTGAGTCTCCTCTTCTCCAGGCTAAACAATTCCAGCTCTCTCAGCCTCTCCTCACCCAACTTTCCCTCTAGTCCCTTCACCAGCCTCGTTGCTCTCCTCTGGACCCACTCCAGTACCTTGATATCTTTCTTGAAGTGAGGGGCTCAGCACTGCGCACAGTACTCGAGGGGAGGCCTCACCAGTGCCCAGTACAGGGGGAGAACTACGTCCCTAGTCCTGGTGGCCACACTATTCCTGATACAAGACAGGATGCCATTGGCCTTTCCTGAACCTGGGCACATTGCTGGCTCATATTCAGGCAGTTGTCAACCAGTACTCCCAGACCCCTCTTTACCAGGCCACTCTCTAACCCCTCATGCCTCAGTCTATAGCTTTGCTGGGGGGTTATTGTGGTCAAAATGTAAGGCCCTGCACTTGGCCTTGTTAAATCTCATCCTGTTGGCATCTGCCCATTGACCCAGCCTATCCAGATCTCTCTGTAGCTTCCTCCTCCCCTCCAGCAAATGGACACCCCCCCACTCCAGCTTGGTGTCATCCACTAATTTACTAAGGAGAGATTCAATCCTCTCATCCAGGTATTGACAAAGATGTTGAATAGAACTGGGCTCAGCATTGATCCCTGGGGGACACCACTGCTCACTGGACACCAACTGGATGGGGCATCATTCACAACCACTCTGTGCCCAGTTATCCAGCCAGTTGTTAACCCAGCACAAGGTGCACTCGTCCAAGCCATGGGCTGGCAGATTTTCCAGGATGCTGAAGTCTAGGTAGACCACATCTGCAGCCTTTCCCTCATCCACTTGTCAGGTCACCCAGTTGTAGAATAAGAATAGCTTGGTTAGGCAGGAACTTCCTTTCCTAAACCCATGCTGGCTGGGCCAGATCCCCTCTTGCCTTATACCTGCTGCTCGATGGCACTCAGGATGATCTGCTCCATAATCTTGCTAGGCATCAAGGTCAGAATGACAGGCCTGTAGTTCCATGGATCCTCCTTCTGTCCCTTCCTGTAGATGGACACCATACTGGCCAGTAATCCAGGACCAGGGATAAAAGATGGGGAATGTCTTAGCCAGTTCTTGTGCCAACTCCTTAAGCATCCTGGGATGAATCCCATCCATAGACTTGTTAGGATCTAAGTGGTGCAGCAGGTCACTAACTACTTCCTCCTGGAATACAGGAGCATCTTCTCTGCCGGCCCATTTTTCAGCACACAGGGACAGCCTGCTCCTGCACCTTTAAGACTTACTTCTTGAAGTATTCCTAGCCTTTATGGACTCTTGTATTTTTCAGGGCAGCCTCCCAAGGGACTTTGTCAATCAGGCTCCTGAAATGATATTTGATGAGGTCAAAGTTTGCCCTCCACAAGTCTGAAGTTTTACTGACCCTCTCATTGTTTCTCCAAGGACTGTAAACAATACCATTTCAAGATCGTTGTGTATCAGATGATCTCCTACCCTTACTTTCCCAACAAGGTCTTCCTTGTTCACAAGAAGCAGGTCCAAGAGAGCATCTTCTCTATTTGGCTCTCTCATCAATTCTCTACCACACACACCAGGAACCTCTGGGACTGTTCTCTGTCTGCTGTATTATATTTCTAGCAGGCATCAGGAAAATTGAAGTCCCCCATGACCACAAAGGGCAGTGATTGTGAAATCTCTCTCAATTGCTTATACAAAAATTTTTCTTCATTATTATCCTGGTTGCGTGGTCTGTAACAGATTCCCACCACAAAATCACTCTTGCTGACACTGCTTATAAGCCTCAAAACTATCCTCATCCTCATTAATTTCTCTGCTTTCATATGTCTCTCTAACACAGAAGGTCACTCCATCTCCACCACCTCTTATTCCTTGCCTATGCTTTCTGAAAAGTTGATACCCGTTTGGTTTGTCTCTTGCTGGAGGCCAGGTGCCCACCAAAACTGCTCTGTCACTTCCAACTTCTTAGATGGACAGAGAGAAGAATATAACAAAAGGATAGCTGGTAAAGACAACCATAGTTTCATAAATCAGAAGCAAAAGCCATGAGTGGAAGCAAATAATAAAGATTATGCTCTACCTCCAACAATCAGATGATTTTAGCCACTGTTCTAGGAAGCAGGGCACAATATGCCTAACAGTTGCTTTGGGGGACAAATGCCACCAGCGAAGCCCACCCAACC